>JALIGW010000048.1:2502500-2697500 GCA_023053685.1 Diadophis punctatus similis
TCTGGTCCCCAATTAGCGGTTGTAGGTCAAGGACTATTAATACGGCCTTCTGGTTTGATTCCACTCTGTAGCTGTTGCTGCTGCTGCTGGGAAGTTGGCACAACGTAGAGTTACGCAGCAGTTATGTCCATGGGCACCCGGAGTAAGCAAAACGGCTTCTCTGGCTAACAAGCTTGTATGGCTGAGCTGGCAAATGCAGGGAAGGAAGGAAGGGCCTGTGGGGAAGGTGCTTGGCTGGCTTTGTCTCCTTCCTGGTCAGGTGCCTCTTTGCTGGCCTGTGGGGTGCCACCCATGAAAGGCCTTGCCCAAGATCTCACTTGCCACAAGGCCATTAAGGACCATTTCCCCCAGGCTTCTCAACCTTAGTGGGACTAGTCTTCCTGTTTGTTTTTGTGCTTGTATTGTTTACATGGTTAAAACTTAAGAGCAACGAGTGAAATAATAATAAAAGAATACTGGTTTATCTTCTTTGTTTCCTCCTCCCTCTGTTCTGGATGATGAACAACTAGAGAATTTCCCACCAGGATACAACTCCACCTCTGCTCAAGGAAATTATTTGGAGGCCATAAACCTCTCGTTTAATGGTGAGTTTGGAAAATTCTTGTCTTGCCCTGGGATGTTCTCATTGCCTTATTTGTTTACCTAATCTTTCGGAGTATAAGACGCACCTTAGTTTTTGGAGAGGAAAATAGGGGGGGGGGGGAATGTGCCTACCAGGTATTCATCTGGCTAGCGTCCTTAGTCTGGTCAGCTTCAGCACATTATTTTATCCCCTGGTTAGGACTTAAAAAAACCTTCTTGGAGAGAGAGTAACAATGAAAGAGCCTGCAAGCCAGTAAGAGCTGGGAAGATCGTTAGCTCCTAATTAGGGCTAGAAAAAAACTTATTCAGAGCAAGTAGAGCAATGAAAAAAAATTCTGCAAAGACTTAGGGCTGGAAAAACATTCTTTGGAGAGAGTAACAATGAAAAAGCCTGCAAGGTAAGAGCTGGGAAGATCTGTTAGCACCTAGTTAGGGCTGGGGGAAAAGCTACATTCGAAGTATAAGACGCACCCAAATTTTCAGCCACTTTTAGGGAGGAAAAAGGTGTGTCTTATACTCCGAAAAATACGGTACTTGTATCTTGCCTTTATTATTCTTACAAGTAACTCAAGGCAGTGAACACACTCAGCACGCCTTCCCCCTCCTATTTTCCCCACAACAACAACCCTGTGAGGTAGGGTGGGCCGAGAGAGAGAGACGCTGGCCTAAAGTCACCCAGCCGGCTTTCATGGCTAAGGTGGGACTCGAACTCACGGTCTCCCAGTTTCTACGCTGGTGCCTTCACCCACCAGACCAAATTGGCTCTCTTAACAAAGATCAGGCAGGATAGATACCTCAGTGACACTCAGTATTTCTTTCTTTGGGAAATTCCATGTTGGTTTTTCTTCAAAGGAAATCCCGAACTGTTGGCCAAAGATTCTGGGGATGTTTCTGATGCTCATCCGATGTGGAGCCGGACTAGGCCAGTAGCGTTGCCTTATTGTCTCCCTGAATGAGTCTTTTGCAGGCAAAGGTGACCAAGTGAGGCCAAGGCGTGTGGGCAAATTTGCTTGTCTTATTAAGGAGCATTGGACAAAGTGTCTCTCCAGGTCCCAGTAGCTTTTAAAACAAATTGACTGATAACTTAGAAGTTCTAAATCAGGGTGAACACCATGTTTTCTCCTTTTGGTAAGGCCTGGAGGACTGATAGGGAAATGGCATCAGGTGTTTTTTTTGATCAGGTGTCCCCAACCTCCAGGCCACTGCCCACTACCAGGCCACGGCCCAGTCGGAAATGGGCCGCAGAAGTGGCGGGTGAGTGTGCGTGCGCATGCAGCTGTACTTGCACGAGTGCGGGCTGTTGCGCTCATGCACGCACCTGCCACTCACACAGGACCATCCCCTCTCCCCTCCCCCAGGCTGCCAAGCTGAAAAGGTTGGGGGCCGCTGTTTTAGATGAATGTCCTTGTTATGTGCAAGGGATGCTGTTTATAAAGCCCTGGGCGCCCTTTTCATTTTTGTTCTTGTTTGCTCCTTTTTAGTGTTTGACAAACATTACATCAACCGAAATTTCGACCGGACAGGGCAGATGTCTGTGGTCATCACGCCAGGGGTGGGGGTCTTTGAAGTGGACCGGCTTCTCATGATCTTGACCAAGCAACGGATGATAGATAATGGTAAAAAAATGTTATTAACAACTGGATAAAATCCAATTGGTTATACTTTTTCCCTTAGTGCTGGGGATTGGGGTTATGGGTTCCCTTCTTCCCACATTCCTCTCCATGCGAACCCCCAGTTATGGAGAGAGCCAGCAGGTGTTCCCTCAGAGTTGGTTTTATTTATTTTATTTATTAGTGATATTTATATACTGCCTCATAGTGCAAGCACTCTCTAAGCGGTTTACACCATTAAGCAATGTATATATTTACATTGCCCCCAACAATCTGGGTCCTCATTTTACCTACCTCGGAAGGATGGAAGGCTGAGTCAACCCTGAGCCGGTGAGATTTGAACCGCTGAACTCAAATGATCAGTCAGCTAAAGTAGCCTGCAGTACTGCACTCTACCTGCTGCGCCACCTCGGCTCTATGTTGACTTTTGTTTTGTTTTTCTGACCACCACCATCATGGAAGGGCTTTGAAACAACCTGGTCAGCTTTGATGATGTTTCCAAAGATTTGGGGATCAGAGCATTCCATAAGTGGATCTGGTGCTCTTCTTGGTTCTGCCTAAAGGGTTTTTCTCTGAGACAGTCAGTTGCCATCAGCTTCCGGACAGGCTTCTACTCTTGACAGCAGAGCTACTTTAATCTCCCTAATCTAATCTAATCTAATTTAATCTCCTTAATTTAATCTTTAATCTTCAAGGCAGCTTCAGTGCACAAATGCCCTTGTCTTTCAGTTGGCATGAGAAGAGCCTTATCTGAATGCTTGTCTTCATTCATAACCCAGAGTGTGGAGCTGCTCTTTGCCCACCACAATGTGCCTCTTTTCTTAATGAGTTCTGGGCTGTGGGCATCATAGAAAACCTAAAGAAGAGCTTGGAAGCTGAATGGGACCAAAGACGCTTCTAAATTGGGTGGCTCTGGGAAGATCCACATCTGAGGGAACAAATGGCATGCAAAGGTTGAATAGGCCGCCTCCCGGGTTGGGATACTTTATGGTAGGGTTGTGCAACTCTTCAAGTCGGTAGCCAGAGTCTTCTTTGGAGAAAATGTGGGGCACATACCACACCTATGGGCAACTCCTTCAGGAAACCGCATCTGGCTAGATATGTGATCCCAGGAAGTACATCTTCGATTAAAGAAGACGTGACAGGGGGCTTCAGAGTAGATGTGGGCTTTCTCTCTCCAGAAGTCAAAGGTGAACAGTTCTTCTTTGATGGCATAGCGGTTCTGCAGTCCAAGGAAAAGGCTCTGCTTCTCTAAGGAGGTGCTGGCATGAAGGGCTTTTCTCAATCTGCACTTCCTTAATTCATCGTTGTTGACTTCTTGACTCCTTAGTAGTCCTTGGTAGCCTATTTCCGTCTTCTGTAAGTAAGGGTTAAGAATTGGGTCTTTTGGAAAGTCAGAGCTTACAATCAGTAAAATAAAGAGCCAAGGTGGCGCAGTGGTTAAAGTGCAGCACTGCAGTTCAGCAGTTCGGCGGTTCAAATCTCACCGGCTCAAGGTTGACTCAGCCTTCCATCCTTCTGAGGTCGGTAAAATGAGGACCCAGATTGTTGGGGGCAATATGCTGAACTCTGTAAACCGCTTAGAGAGGGCTGTAAAGCACTATGAAGCGGTATATAAGTCTAAGTGGTATTGCCCTTCCTTCCTTCCTTCCTTCCTTCCTTCCTTCCTTCCTTCCTTCCTTCCTTCCTTCCTTCCTTCCTTCCTGTTGGCTCAGCCTTCCATCCTTCCGAGGTGGGTAAAATGAGGACCCAGATTGTTGGGGGCAATATGCTGAACTCTGTAAACCACTTAGAGAGGGCTGTAAAGCATTATGAAGCGGTATATAAGTCTAAGTGCTATTGCTATTGCTAAAGTGAAATAAAGGCCTTTTTCTATTTGCTTATGAGACATCAATCAAAGATATGAGCATCATATATTATCAGCAAAATGGGTCTTTTTCGTTGTGAGTGAGGAATTGTGAACCTTCCCTCTTCCTAACAGATATTTTTCATGCATGCTTTGAAAGATCTCTTCAAAACAAGGGAGTGTTTTCACACACGAGGCCATAATGTGGATGCTTGTTCCTCTTGACCCCCGAGGTCCCACGTTTTTCCAGAGGTCACGGGGTTTCGATGTGATTCAAAGGTTTGCTCACAAACAAAAGCATTTTTAAACGGAACCCCTTTGATGCAGTTCTTGGGCACTTTAGCTGGCAAAGTTTCCCTTCTTTTCCCACTCCTTCTCATATCCTTCTTTGGGTTGCTTCTCTTTGCAGGGATCGGGGTAGATCTGGTGTGCATGGGAGAGCAGCCCCTCCACGCAGTGCCGCTTTTCAAGGTAAGGCCTCCCGGCTTCGCTCATCTCCTTCAGCTTTCACCCACCCCCAGCAAGGCAAAGGGTCAGCTACTGGCTCTTTTGCCAGCATGGGCACCCGGTTCCTCTGCCAGAATAAAGCTTCTGGAGCCCATACGGTTGTGTTTCTACCATCCTTGACATTCGTGCAGCATGCGGTTGCAGACATCATCAATCTACCATCAAGCTTTTTTTTCTTTGGTTTTCTTCTTCCTTATCAAATAAATTGGTTAAGGAGAGAAAGGAAACAGGAAGTCAAAAGTCCTCTGGGTTGATGGCCTTGTGGGTCACCCTGCCCCTCCATCTGAAGGCAGGTGGTATTTGGGGGAGGGCTCAGTACTGGAGGGAAGGGAAAGACAAAACTGGTCAGGAGGCAGGAAAGAGAGCTGCAGAGAAAAACTTGAGTCTTCGGTGCTTTCACCTCCATCTTCCTCACTGGCAGAAGCCCGCTTGTTTTCAGTTTGTTTCTGAGCGCCTAACATTGAAGACTAGGAACAGTTTTCTTTTACACCTGGGCAGGCCACCTCCAGCTTGTTCATCGCCTCTCAGCCGGCACCAAGACGATTGGGACCATTGTATTGAGTATGCCAAGGGCCACAGGTTGCTGGGGCGAAGTATCCCTGGATTAATTCCTTGCCCATAAAGCAGTGTTTCTCAACCTTGGCAGTTTGAAGATGTGTGGACTTCAACTCCCAGAATTCCACAGCCAGCAACGCTGGCTGGGGAATTCTGGGAGTTGAAGTCCACACATCTTCAAACTGCCAAGGTTGAGAAACACTGCCATAAAGCATCTCTTTTGGTTCTCCAGACACCTCGCAGCTGTCTTGACTCCTGGTTTCTCCTTCTCACCTCTTCTTAGCTACACAATCGCTGCAGTTCTGGGGATCCTCGCTTGGGAGATGATTACAATATACCCCACTGGATCAACCACAGGTGCGCATCTGGAATCCAGACCGTTGCGCTGGGCTCTGGCAGGAGCATGGGGGTCTCCACGTGGGGCTGTCTCCCCACTGCAGCTTTGGTTTTGGAAGACAGGCCCATCACCCTGATTTTCCAAAGGCCCGCAAACACCTCTAGCTGCCTGGTTTGTCTTATCGCTTTTCTGCTTAAGACGCAGAAAGTTTGGGAGGAAGCGAAAATGGTAATGCATCTTTTGTTTTGGATCAGTTACTTTTTTCCCTTTTTCCAGAAAAGATGCTGCTTCGGATATTTTCCCCAACCTCTTGTGCTTTGGCCTCATCTTTGTGCTTCCCTCTCTTCATAGTTTCTACACTTCCAAAAGTCAACTTCAATGCAACAGTTTCACCCCACGGATCAAACTGGCAGCTCGGAAGGTGAGTGGACTGGCCGAAATGTGGAGCGCAGCCGTAGTGGTGTAGCTGCACCGTCTCAGATTTCAACTGCAGGAATAATTTAATTTAATTTAATTTAATAATTTAATTTAATTTAATTTAATTTAATTTAATAATTTAATTTAATTTAATTTAATTTAATTTAATTTAATTTAATTTAATTTAATTTAATTTAATTTAATTTAATTTAATTTAATTTAATTTAATTTAATTTAATTTAATTTAATTTAATTTAATTTAATTTAATTTAATTTAATTTAATTTAATTTTTTAATAGATTTGTATGCCGCCCAACTCCCGAGGGACTCTGGGCGGCTGACAACATATAAAATCATTGTTACATATAAAAACATATAATTAAAATTTATAAAAATTAAAAAACATCTGACATTTATAACCAAGGGGGGAGACCCAAATATAATCTGATTGGTCTCACTTTCACCCCACCTGCCGGAAGAGCCAAGTTTTTATTGCTTTACGGAAGGCCAGCAGGGTGGGGATAGTTCTAATCTCTGGAGGGAGTTGGTTCCAAAGGGAGGGGGCTCCCACAGAGAAGGCTCTCCCCCTTGGCCCCGCCAACCGGCATTGCTTGGTCGATGGGACCTGGAGGAGACCAACTCTGTGGGACCTAATTGGTCGAAGAGAGGTATGCGGCAGGATGCGGTCCCGAAGGTAACCTGGCCCTGAGCCATGTAGGGCTTTAAAGGTCAAAACCAACACCTTAAATTGGGTCCGGAGACTAATGGGCAACCAATGCAGCTGGCGGAGGATAGGTGTTATGTGGGTGTATCTTGAGACACCCACCACAGCACGCGCAGCCGCATTTTGCACCACTTGCAGTCTCCGGATGCTCTTCAAGGGGTATCACCACTAGCTATTTTTAAGCACAGACATTGCAATGATTGAAGGGGGGAAATTAAAAATTTGACCTGCAGAGCAAGCCTGTGCACCTCATAGAGGGGGATCTATGAGGTGCACGATCAATCCATGAAAAATAATTGTGACCCACAAGTAATGGTTGTGCTAATCGGCTATTGGGCAGCTAATGATGTGGCAGCTGCCTTGGAAGTGGCAGTGTCCCCGAAGCTTGGTGGGGTCAGGGGTGCCCAGCAGCCTGTCTGTGGGGGGCAGAAATGGCTGCACAGAAAACCTAGTGGGGGCTGGTAGATCTTTCTTGGCAGCAGCAACTTTTGGTGGCAAGTGATCGGTTGTTTCAGGCAATGCCGCAGAAGCCTGCTTGGTGGGCCACATTCTGCAGGTCTGCTCTAGAATTTGTAAAGACTCATTTCAATTTTTTTTTCTTTTTTGCATGTTGAATTTCAGCCACAGAGTGAAAAAGCCAAAAGTAGCAGGGAATCTTGTGAGTAACACTCCTACATTACTGCATTGTTCTTTTTTTAAAGAGGAGAATGAGAGTTTTATGTCCAGCGCTTCCAACTGTGCAGCTGGCAACTTTGTGCTGAAACGGGAGGGATATTTTCCATTCACTTTTACTGTCTGAAGCCCCTCCTCTCTCCTCTTCTCCCCACCCCCCCCCTGCGTTTTCCCTCTGATTTTGCTTCCCTTCTCATTCTCCCTCCTATCTCTTTCCTGTTTCCCCTCTCCTTCTCTTTTCTATATGGAAGAGAAAGCAGGGCGGTATTTCCATTTGTAACTAGCCCTTCTACTGCACCACCAATTTTCTGTATTCATGGCTTTAACAAGAACCCTAAACAGACTCAGAAAAATTGGGCACTCTGTGCCATACAACGTACAATAACTGTTCTGAAGGAAAATGACTTACCCTGTGGTAAGATGGGCGGCCAGTAAATTTTACAAATAAATAAATAATAAAACAGGCATGTCAAAGATTAGTGCAGGGATGACAATTTAATCCCTCCTCCGTGCCTTGAGCCCCCCGTGGAGCGTTCCAGCATCTCACAGCACATTTTCCAGGCGAATGAAGTGACAGGATGGATGCCAATTGTGTGAAGCCTGGCACTGCCAGCTATTGGACTGAGTGGCCTGGGGGGGAGAAAGCATCACAGGCCTCCCAAAACCTGCAACCAAGGACCTCCAAGAGAGACTCTGCACAGCTTCAGCCCTGCTGAGACTTTGCTAGGATCCCCTCGTGAGTTTTGCCTCTGCAGAGCCGACCTTTGCAGGCAAGGAATCCAGTCAGGCAGTTGGAGAAGGTCTCTGCTGATCTACCCCTCCACACCCCCACCCTGTTGGGCCACACGCTCCATGTTTAAGCTGACCAAGTGGTTTCGGTGTGGGTTTGCCTGGGACGCAGCTCTTAGAAGGCCCTCCAGTCACAGGCTGCTCTGCTTGTATTCCAGCCTTGGGAGCGCCTAAGGAGACCGAGAACGCTCTTCCCATTCAAGTTGACTACGACGCCTACGATGCCCAGGTGTTCCATCTGCCCGGCCCCTCCAGAGCCCCACGTTGTACCACCTTCAGGTAAGCAAGCGTATGGCCAAGCTGAGGTGATTCCACTGGGGAAAAGAGGGGCGAAACTTTATATTTGGGTACAAGGAATTTAAAATACTCTGTAAGATAGGGGAGTCGTAGAACTGGGGAGCAGTAATGAGGGAGACGCCTTAGTGCTCCACTCTTGCTGAACAACTCTCCCAACAGAAACGCCTTGCTTGGTCACAGCTTCCGCCCTCTCCCAGTCCCACTAGGCCTACTGGCTCCAGTTTCCATGCTGAATTGCAGGACAGACATGGATCAACAGGATGTGTCTAGGAAGGCAGGTTACAGTGCGTAGGGTGGAAGAATGGCGGGGTGGGTTTATCTACACCAGAGATGACTAAGGGAGGCAGACGCTGGCCTTCAAGTACTGCGAGGGTTCTCCAGCAGGAGACCAAGGAGGAAGAGAACCTTCTAAATCATAGGAGAAACATCCTGACCCTAATAGTAGTTCAGTGGGGAGCAGAGTTCCCCGAGAGCTGGTGGGCTGTCCCTCACTAGAGAGCATTGAAGCAAAGGATGGAGCAGGGGAATTTGGAAGCAGCGTCCTGCACTCGGTGGGGAGCCGGAGAGGATCTCTGAGGCTCTATCCATGTTGTGCTTTGCTATGCGATGCCATCAAAACCCTGGCAGTCTCCTTGATCCATTATACAGGCCTCCTAAACCCGCGTAATCTGCCCCTTGTGGGTTTCCCAGCAGGCCTGTACGGGAGAGAGAGAGCCGGCCCTGGAGGACCTCCAGCTCCTACGATGCCTCCTCCAGCCCCTCCATGCAGAGTCGTCCCCTGCCCCCCGAAGAGGTTCGGAGCCAGGCTTCAGATGACAGCTCTCTGGGGAGGATCTCGGACATCCTCGTGATCCCCCGGCCCCACCTGCACCTGCAGTACGAAGTCAGCAGCTCTTTGGGCTACACCAGCAGCCGAGGTCAGCACAGGGCTCCAGAGCTGGTCACTTTTTTGGAGTTGGCGCTTTGTGTTTTGTCACCCTTTAAGGTCCAAAAGATGCTTTTTCAGGAGGCAACTGGACTTTCTTGTTTTTTCTTTTGAAGATGTTTCGCTTCTCATCCAAGAAGCTTCTTCAGCTCTGACAGGATAGTGGGGAATGGAAGGATTGATATTCCTTGCAGACAGCTGGTCATTTGCATCCTTTTTAGAAAGTCCTTGAAGCACTTGAAGGTTTATCTGTGTTCTCAGGGTCACCTAAATAGTACCCCTTGTTCCTGTAGTCTGCAATTTTTTTCCATTGCAGACTACAGGAACCAGGAGCACCACTCAGGAGACCCTGAAGACCAGATAAACCTCCAAGTGGCCTCAATGACCCTCTAAAAGGATGCAAATGACCAGCTGTCTGCAAGAAGTATAAATCCTTCCATTCCCCACTATCCTGTCGGAGCTGAAGAAGCTTCTTGGATGAGAAGCGAAACCTCTTCAAAGAAAAAACAAGAAAGTCCAGTTGCCTCCTGAAAAAAGCACCTTTCTGGCAACCAGGACCTGGATGGCTGAGAATCTCTACAGACTTTCAACCTTTAAGGGTTGTTAGCTTTTAAAAAAAAACATTCAGAGTCCTGAGAGTCCACTTCCATAGTGCAAATTACAACCCTCTCAACAAGCAAGACGAAACACCCAGCGACAATTACGGATTTCTTCCCGGTTTACCTTTTCCTTTCATTTCCTTTTGGGCTGATTGCATTTTCCCAGCCCAGAATTCCAGTCTTCCTAGAACTTCTCTTGGGCATCATCTTCACTATCTTATCCTAGAAATGTCCCTCTGTTTGAGACCCAGTGATTGGTTTGACAGAGTGCACTGGACGTGGGTTGGAGCACTGTGGAAACTCAACCCTTGTCTTACCTGCTGCATGAACCAATCAGCAAGTAATGCTGCTCTAAAGTTAATTGAGCAGATCTCAGGTGAGGAGAGCAGTGGTGCTCTGTTAAGCCAGGGTTAGAATTGAGCCTGTTGTGAGGGGTCCTTGGTGCTCTCTGAGCTTGGTTGTTTTCTTGCAGATGTTTCATTACCAAACTAGATAACATCATCCATGAACCTGTTGTATGGCACAACCAGTGAGAGCACTTCATTCTTCTGGGAAGCAGCTCTGTTAAGGAGTTATTGTGCTGTTGAGCACATACACAGCGGAATAGTAATTGTGGTTTTGGTGTTGCAGTTTGATATGAATGCTATTCAGTCAATGAACAGAATACGTTTAGTATTTACAAAATAGTTTACTTCTAGTAGTAGCAAAGTTCAATAGGAAGTCCAAGTCATACACAGTTAGTTCAGTCAATGCGAAGTTTCTTCTTGCCTATCTTTGTTTAACTAACAAAGATTACAGCTAACATTCAATTCTACACTATCACAGATAGTGAGTCTTTATACAGCAACTCTTCAAGTAATTCTACACAGACACTAAGTCAATTACTCAACAGTGAAGTAGCAGAGAGATTCAGCAGTCCGGAACACACGGTCATCAATCATCAAACACCATCAGAGACACAGAGACATTCTGAGCATGCTCTCTTGCTGCCTTATATAGTTATCAGCCTTCAATGCATTTAAAGCGATACACACATAACATTGATTTGTGGCTTGTTCATATATAAGCAATCCAATCGTTTGAACAGGGTTCTACCAAGCTCCTTCCTCACCTTGTCTTGGTCCATGTCTTCCTCCTCTGGACGGTGTCTTGCTCTTGGGCGCTTGGGAAGCCATGATTTCCTCCTGGGGTTCTCAGCTCAGGCCTTCTGTGGCTTCCTATGCACTGTCTCCACAGGGTTTTCAGCTCTCCTTTTATGCGGCAGGAGAGACTGGCAAAGTCCTGTGACCCTCTAGGAATCTCCCCCCCTCCCCCACTTTCCGTCCGACTGGAAAGAATGAACCTCTCTGGCTTCTAGAATTCTGCGATATTTGGGAAAGCTGTATGCAGAAACAGGGCATGCCCAGCGAAAATTACACAGAAAAGAAACTAAGAGGAGGAAGTTGTGTTGAACCTTGAGTTATTTGTGAAAATACTAAGGCAGGATAGAAATAAAATAATGAAAAAAAAAAACACCGACTAACCCTGAATACTTACTCAGTGTCTTTGGAAGCGAGATAACTTCTTCGAGGTAACTTCCCTGTATCCTTGCACTAAGGCAGGGGTCGGCAACCTTAAACACTCAAAGAGCCATTTGGACCCGTTTCCCATAGAAAAGAAAACACCGGGAGCCACAAAACCCTTCCCGTGCCTGACTATTTCCTGAGCGGCCACAGAACTAGCATATGTAGTTGAATTAAACGTTCTGTTTTCTTCTGAAACTTTTCTTTTCTTGGATTTATCCATGGTTGGCCTACTGGGGGTCGAAAAGCTCAATAAATCTCATGCCAGCAGGTATCACACATTGGCGGTTGTGACGCATATTTTTGAGCGACAGGGAGCTGCAGCAGAGGTATGAAAGAGCCACATGTGGCTCCAGAGCCGCGAGTTGCTGACCCCTGCACTAAGGACTAAGCAGTTCTCTGTCTGTGAATAAAGTTTCTAGTCCCAAATGCTGCAACCAAGGAGACAATCTTCTTTTGTTTTAAATGTTCCCTGTGCTCACCCAGCAAGCATATTTTGAAGTTTGAATGAGAAAATCCAACCAGCATCTCTCCCAGTCTAATAATATGGGGGGGTGGGGGCCTTTCATGAATCCTTGGCGCTGCCTCAAAGCCCCCTCTTTAGCCCTCGCAGACTGACTGGCTCCCGTTTTGGTGCCTCGGAAGAGCTCCTTGCTTCAAAGCAGCGCCGGATCTTTGGGAGCGCCTGGAATTTCTTATTGAAGATGAGTTTTTGCCCCTTCACAGATCACCTTGAGAACATGTTGGAGTCTCAGCAGCGAGACTCGAGCGCCCCTGGAAGATTTCACGTGGGGAGTGCCGAGTCCCGGCTGCACATCCGCTCTGCCGGGGGATACACACCACAGCGGGCACTGATCAACCCCTTTGCCCCTTCCCGGATGCCCATGAAACTCACATCCAACAGGAGGCGCTGGATGCACACGTTCCCCGTGGGTAAGGATCTCCTCTTTGGCCTTTGTTGGTGTGCGTAGTTGTGTAATATGCAACTTCTTTTAGGGGGCTTCGGCCAACCATAGGGGTTCTGTCACCAACTTTTGCTTGGTTTGCTTTTTGTTCTGTGGTTAGATTTGCTTCTATTGTCATACTCTCTGAGACCCATAGTTCAGTCAGGAAAGCTTGAGTTGATTGATTGATTGATAGATTGATTGATTGATTGACTATGTGCCATCAAGCTGTTGACCCCTCTTAGGAAGCACATAGATAGGTTTTTTTCCATGATGCTTTTCCCCCAATCTGTTCTTTTAGATCTTCCGAAGGTGCCCCCATCACCACTAGGATTGAGTCCACCCATCTTGCTGGTGGTCATCTTCTTCTCTTTCCTTCCATGTTCCCCAGCTTTCCCATGATCCATCAGGTGTTTCCTTGGCTGGCCATGCTCTTCTCAGGAGTCTTCTCCAAAACCAAAGATGAAAAGCATCCATTCTCTTCCTATCCTGCTTCTTCAAAGTCCGACTTTCACTTTTGTAGGGTGTCACAGGGAATACCGTGGCATGTCCATTTCTGATCTTTGTAGATATAGAGACATGGTGGCATTAAAATACCTTTTCCAAGACCTTCATGGCTGCTTTACTGAGTTTGACTGCAGTTTGACTGCTTCTTGATTTAGTGTTGATGGTTGATCAAGGCAGAAGTTCTCCACCACTTCAGCATCTTCATTGCCAGTTCTAAGGCTGATTGTTCCATCTGTCGTCATTAGTTTGGTCTTCTTTATATTTAATTTTAGTTACATTTTTCACTGTGCTGTTTGACATTTGGAACTAGAGCTTGCAAAACCTTTGCATTCTTGGCTCTAAGGAGTAGTATCAACATGGCATAGTTCATTGGTGTTTCTTACTCCACATCTTGAGTCCTTGGGCTGTGTTTGTCTCATAGTTGGTGGGATGTGAGCAACAGTGTATTGGTTTGCAAATAAGTGTCTAGACCAGGGGTGGCCAAACTATGGTTCTTTGAGGATCTGTGGACTTCAACTCCCAGAATTCCTGAGCCAGCCATGCAAGAATGGCTAGCTCAGGAATTCTGGGAGTTGAAGTCCACAGGTCCTCAAAGAACCATAGTTTGGCCACCCCTGGTCTAGATTATATAACCCGGTTTACATAGAACAGTGTTAGCAATCTTGGAATAAAACTGGGCTTTTATTTTGTTTTTGTTACAGTAGCCAAAACAAATCACAGTTTCTCAATCTTATTAAAAAGTATCATGTAAAACCCTTGATTGACTACTATCTTCCTGGGTGGTGGAAGTCCCTATCCAGAGGCCTACTTGACAAGTATGGAAAGTTGCAATTTTGAATGTAAGATGATTTTGACAAGTCATTCAATCCAGTTCTCCAATGGGCATCATTTCGTCAAGATTGTCTGGTCAGTAACCAGCTTGTTTGGATTCTGTGAGCTCCTGCTTACTTCATTAGGGTTAGTATCTAGCCATTTTGCCTTTGGTTTGCCTCTTTCATTGCCTTTAATTTTTCCAAGCCTCAAGCTCCAACTCTTGCCTTGCCTTGTGTCTCCAAAATATTTATCTTTATTAGTGGAGCATCCAGTGAGCAACCTGATTTTATTTCCTCTGCTATTGAATTATTTGTTCTTCTGCTCCATGCTCTTCTCAGCAATCACTATCCAGAGGCATCATTGTTTCTTTGTTCAGCTTTTTTTACATCTAATTTCTACAGAAACACATTACAGCTGGGGAAACACGGCTGTAACAATGTGGAAGTGTGATGTCTCTGCACTTCATTATTTTGTGTAGTTCTGTTATAAAGTTTTTCCCAGGTAGCAGATGTCCGCTTGAATTGAATACTTTATTTGGCCAAGTGTGATTAGACAACACAAGGAATTTGTCTCTGGTACAGGAGCTCTCAGTGCTTCGTGAATGTAGTCACCACCTGTCACTCCAGAAGGTTTTAGGTGTGGCCAACCAATGCAAAGTAAAGAGGAGACATGATGATAACCCCATACATATCCAAAGAGTACTTAAGTCAGCTTTGATTAGGGAGAGTAACGAAACAGCAAAACTTGTGATTGGACAGGTCCTTCTGGAGAGGCTATCCAGATCCACCACCAGACCCGTCAGAACATGGCCGAAATGCAGGGCAGTGGGCAGCGGGACTGGACTCACTCCTCCGCTGAGCTGTTGGAACTTGCTTATCACGAGGCGGCTGGCAGGTAAGGGCACTTTGCGAGTGGACCCTGAACTCACTGGGCGCCCTGCCATAGCAGGATCACCATCCCACTCAGGAGAAATTTTTCAGAAACTGTCAGGCAGTGATTTTATATTGCCTGTTATATGTATATGCAGGGAGAAGCATCCCTATCTAATATAATGGTTTATTCCTGAGCACGTGATTGATATGTTCTAGTACGCATGTGTACATTCCTTCGTTCATTCCTTCTGCTCCTAGCTTCTATCGAAGCAAGACCTATTTTGTATATTAGAAATGTAGACTAATGAGGATTTATTTGTTTTGTATCTAAATAAATATTTTTACTTAGACTTTTAAACTGCGGTTTCTTTTCTAATGCCTGATGTCCGGGAAAAGATCCAATTCTCCTTTGAGAGATAAAAATCGCCTCTCGTCAGAAACCTTTTACTCTGACAGATTTTACGCTGACAGAATATTTATAGTTTGCAGTTGAACCGTGGGCTCCTTTGTACTCTCTGAGCTTGGCTATTTACTTATAGACCAGGGGTGTGAAACTCGCGATGACACGTTGTCACGTTACATATCATGACTTTTCCCCCTTCGCTAAAATGGGGGTGTGCGTGGTCAGTTTGTGACACATCCGGCCCACAGGCCGTGAGTTTGACACCCGTGTTATAAACATTTACCCAACTAGGTGAATGTCATCAGTGCCTTCATCCTTGCATTGATGACATTATCTAGCTGCGTCATGAAACATCTAGAAGAAAACACCAAGCTCAGAGAACACCAAGGAGCCCACAAAAATATCTGTTCCTGTCATTTGATTTCCATTTTAGCCTGGTACTTCCAGTTCTCATTTTCCTTAAATATGCCCAATCAGGTTATTTTTAAAAATTGCCTTTTGATTTTCTTTTCTGGGCATGGAGAACCTTCATGGTGACAACTGAATAGGATATGGATGGAAAGGATGTTTATCATCCGTTGTAAAAGCATCATGCAGATGGCCCCTGTTGCCTCCTCCTGTCAGGTAGGAATTTTCCTACCAGAGGCGATCTTAGGATCTTGCTTCCTTGAAGTCATTCGTACTTAGAAAATAAAACTGAGATTCAAATCTAATTAACAAAATATTTATTTCGGTACAAAAGTAACAAAAATAAACCCTTAATAAGCTACATCTTCTCAGCTAATGAATTCACGTCTGCCTTCGGGCAGGCATCGAAGAAGAAGGGAAGTGGGAGTAGACAAAACTCCTGGAATGCACGCATGTGTAGTAAAACATAGCACATGTCTGCTTGATTAGAAATGTACAGTAAACCTTAGAAAACAGTAGAGATGCACAACTGGCAATTATTCACATCGTGACACCTCCTCTCCTTCAGTTGACTTGCAAGATGCTTGCTGAGGACACGGGGAACTCCTGTGGCTCTTGCTTTTGCTGAGGTCCCTCAGGGAGGGGATGGAGTTGGGGGTCTGGCTCCAAGCAGAGATGCCTTATCTAAGGTGGGTCTCTTTTTCCTTCCCTCCAGGCATGGCATTTCCAGGCAGTCGGAGGACAGCAGTTCCTGCTTGAGCTTCAGAGACATGAAAGATTATCCAAAGCAGCTGGCGGGCAGCCAAGGTCCAGGTAATCAAGTCAGACATTTCTGGCTGAGATGGGGTGTTGCTTCCCCAGCTGGCTTGACTCCCATCCACAAAACCCACCTGGCTTTGGATGCCTTAAGGTAGCCAGGAAGAGCTGATCCCATGAGCCATTTTTAGCCATTTTTCTGCTGCTAGGATTTCATGGGCACTCAAAACTGATTGGCTGCAGGAGTTTAGATTTTAGATTTATTATTAGAGTTGGAAGGGACCTTGTAGGTCATCTAGTCCAATCCCCTGCTCAAGCAGGAGACCCTATACCATTTCAGTCAAATGTCTCTCCAGTCTCCTCTTGAAAACCACCAGTGATGGAGCCCCCACAACTTCTGAAGGCAAGCTGTTCCACTGGTTAATTGTTCTCTGTTCACTGTTAGGAAATATCTCCTTCCTTCTAGGCTGCTTCTCTCCTTGGTTAGTTCCCATCCATTGCTTCTTGTCTTATCTTCTGGTGCTTTGGAAAATAGAATGACCCCCTCTTCTTTGCAACAGCCCCTCAAATACTGGAATCTATCTATCTATCTATCTATCTATCTATCTATCTATCTATCTATCTATCTATCTATCTATCTATCTATCTATCTATCTATCTATCCATCCATCCATCCATCCATCCATCCATCCATCCATCCATCCATCCATCCATCCATCCATCCATCCATCCATCCATCCATCCATCCATCCATCTATATCTATCTATCATCTATCTATCTATCTATCTATCTATCTATCTATCTATCTATCTATCTATCTATCTATCTATCTATCTATCTATCTATCTATCTATCTATCTATCTATCTATATCTATCTATCATCTATCTATCTATCTATCTATCTATCTATCTATCTATCTATCTATCTATCTATCTCTATCTATCATCTATCTATCTATCTATCTATCTATCTATCTATCTATCTATCTATCTATCATCTATCTATCTATCTATCTATCTATCTATCTAGTTGGTTAGTTAGTTAGTTAGTTAGTTAGTTAGTTAGTTAGTTAGTTAGTTAGTTAGTTAGTTAGTGTTCTTCTATGCCGCCCTACTCCCTGAGGACTCAGGGTGGCGTACAACATTTTAAGGAACAACTAAACAATAAAGATTATTAAAAACAATTTAAGAGGAGTTTAAAAAGACATACAAAACCATACATACATGGGGGAAAGTTGTCTCAAAATCACCCCGCCGATAGGGAGACCTATCGTGTCTCCCCTGGTCCTTCTCTTCACTAGACTAGCCATGCCCAGTTCCTGCAACCATTCATCGTATGTTTTAGCCTCCAGTCCCCTAATCATCCTGGTTGCTCTTCTCTGCACTTTTTCTAGAGTCTCAACGTCTTTTATATAGTGTGGTGACCAAAACTGGATGCAGTATTCAAAGTGAGGCCTTACTAAGGCTTTGTAAAGCGGTATTAGTACTTCACGTGATCTTGATTCTATCCGAGTTGGTGCAGTGGTTAAATGCAGCACTGCAGGCTACTGCTAGTTCAGCAGTTCAGCTGTTCAAATCTCACCGGCTCAAGGTTGACTCAGCCTTCCATCCTTCCGAGGTGGGTAAAATGAGGACCCAGATTGTTGGGGGCAATATGCTGAACTCTGTAAACCGCTTAGAGAGGGCTGTAAAGCACTATGAAGCGGTATATAAGTCTAAGTCTGTGATGGCGAACCTATGACACGGGTGCCACAAGTGGCACGCGGAGCCATATCGGTAGGCACGCGAGCTCAGGTCCGGTGTGCATGTGTGCACCAGCCGGCTGATTTTCGGGCCTTCTGGGCCCACTGGGAGTCGGGAAACAGGCTCCAGAGGGGGTGGGGAAGGCCGTTTTCGCCCTCCCCAGGCTCCTAAAAAGGCTCTGGAGCCTGGGGAGAGCGAAAAATGGGCGTGCCATTGCATGCTGGGAGCAGGGGGGTCATGCGTGCATGTCGGGGGTGCATGGAATTATGAGTGTGGGCACGCACACACGTGATCCCCCGCATCCCCCCCCTTTTGGCACGCGAACCAAAAAAGGTTCGCCATCACTGGTCTAAGTGCTATTGCTATTGCTATCCCTCTGTTAATGCAACTGAGGACAAGATGGTTGTCTATTGTTCTCCTCTTGCAGCCAAGTTCCTTCCGCGTTGCCTTTGTCTGTATGGGAGGTGATGCTCACAGGATTGGGGCTCCCTCCCTTCAAAGAGACAGGAGCAAGAGAAACCTGCCTTGGGTTGCTTGCTAAGAAGTGTGTGTTCCCCTTGTTGACTGGAATCCTCACAGATCTTTACAGCACAAAAATAATGATAAAACCCAAGCTGTAGCTTGTGGATTTTAAAAGCAGGTCAGGACTGAGGCAAATCAAGGGACTGATTTTCTGTGTGTAGGTGATAGCGGTGATTATATTATTTGTTTGACTTGTGTGTGATCCTTTGGGATCTGATGCAGTTCCTTGAAAGCCCTCTCTATCCCTTTCCCTTTCAGCAAAGGCAGGAATGAATGCCCACACACCCAACAAGGAGCTGCTGGATGGCTCACCAGATCCAAGTAAGCACAGGGGGACAGGTGGGGGAGAGAAGGTTGGTGTGCATAAAGCCGAGTGAGTTTGAGAGCTTTGACCTGTGGGTGTCCCTCACATGGGACTCCTCCCCAGATGCCACGGAAGGCAGACTGGCTGTCTCCCCGTCTCTCTGGGAGGGCTTTGGGGTTTGGCGGTCACAGTTCCTGCTGCCAGAAATGTACCCATGCGCCATGTAATTTAATTTAATTTAATTAAAAGTTCTTATAGGCCGCCCAATCCCGTAGGACTCAGGGCGGCGTTCAGCAGGAATAAGAACAATACAAATAATACAAAATAGTTTAAAAACATTACATAGTTTAAAAAAACCATTCATCCATGGGGGAATCCGATCTTCTTCACTCCGCCTGCCGGAAGAGCCATGTTTTTACAGCTTTGCGGAAGGCCAGTCGAGTGGGGATAATCCGGATCTCTGGTGAGAGTTGGTTCCAGAGAGATGGGGCTCCCACAGAGAAGGCTCTCCCCCGTGGACCCGCCAACTGGCATTGTTTGGCTGATGGGACCTGGAGGAGGCCAACTCTGTGGGACCTCACTGGTCGTAGGGAGGAATGTGGTAGGATGCGGTCCCGGAGGTAACCTGACCCTGAGCCATGTAGGGCTTTAAAGGTCAAAACCAACACCTTAAATTGCGTCCGGAGACTAATGGGCAACCAATGCAGCTGGCGGAGAATAGGTGTTACGTGGGTGTATCTCAAAACACCCACCACAGCTCGCGCAGCTGCTTTCTGCACCAATTGCAGTCTCCGGATGCTCTTAGAGGGTAGCGCCATGTAGGGTAGCCCCATGTACCCACCAGGGCAGGACTCCATCCTTGAAAATGCTGTCTTCTGAGATCATAACAGATTAAAAAAGAAAAAAGAAAGAAAGAAGCAAGCATGTGCTGGATGGATTCTTTAGATTTTTGGCTTGTCAACATTGCTCCAATCAGGATGGAGAGAGCAGCTCATAAACCACTTGATTCAAGCAGATCTTCTGGCCTCCGTAAGGAACGCTCAGCAGGAGAGAAGAGAAAAGGTACCACCGGTGGGTGCTGGATCTCTCTCTTCAAAGGGTTAACAGCCTTTTTCTCACGGCTCCCGAAGAAGCTGAGGGTCAGTTAGGCAGCAGTAAGAAACGGAAGGCCAGTTCTTATTTGAAAGAAACGGTGCAAATGGACAACCCCAGTCTTAAGCCGCTTCTTCTCTTCCCCTCGTGGCCCAGAGGGAAAGCTTCCTCCAAAGGTTTCTGCTCTGAGGCAGTGAAAACCGATCTTGAACTTTGATTTGGCTCATTGGTGTGCAGAATTACAACGGTGGGCTTGTGGATCCCATGTGAGTGATTCCTTCGAGAATCTTCCATGGGGACCCTGCCCTGGGAAGCATCCTAAATCAGCTTTTAAGAAGGCGGGAAGGGGCCACCTTAGCCCAGCCATCCAATGAAGCCCCAAGGAAAGAACTCCTAAGCCGCCTTGGCCTTGGGGCGGAGGTGAGTTTGAATCTCCCTGGGCTCTCAGTCCTTGACTATGGAGCAGCCCTTCCAGACAACCCTACAAACCAGAAAGTAGAGCAAGTTTCTCAAGCAAAGCTGTGCGGGATCACACAGGCATGGAGTCCTCTCTGGGCATCCCAGGAATGAGCAGCCGGAAGGAGAAGAGTAGCAGGCTGGATTTTGGGAGGCATATTCCTGCCAAGGTCCTCCTTGAAGCCAAAGAAGAGGCTTTAAATTGGTATTGAAATGTATTTGTGTGTGTGTGTGTGTGTGTGTGTGTGTGTGTGTGTTAAATATATATGCATCCCAGCAACCCGGATTGAAATGAATGAGAAGTGGTAGAAATGAAATGAAATATTAGGCTCTTGAGCTGAGTTTTGGAGTCTTGTTTGATCAGCACTGGGACGTAACTGATGCTATCATTTCCGTGTCTCTTTCCTAAAGCTGAGCAGGAGCGCTTCCTGGCCAGAGGCTTCTGGAACCTCCCTCCCCACCATACTTCCTGCCCACCCCAGCCCCTGTCCTCTAGGGCACCTTCCTGCCTCCGCCAAGAAGATCCTTTCAGAATCCAATTCCAACCCTCCCTTGGGCCTTTGTCTTTGCTCCCCATTTAAGACCAGCCCTTCACAGTTTACTCAGGAGGGTTTGATAGGGGGCACTTTGGATCTAGTGCTGATCGGATGACTTCCAAGGAATCCTGAAAGCTCCCGGAGACGGATCCCCTCAGTCAAAGCCCACTGGGCTTCCTTCTTCCCTGATGGTTGTGCAGAAGGGGCTGCCCTCTGTGCCGTGTACCTAGGAAGAGGTGAGGGGCTGGGTCCCATTCAGAGGGGAGTGAGAGTGGCTTTGGTCCTGAGAGTGTCTCTTTTGGGGCGTTTAGGGCAAGTCCAGCCAAACCACTTTCCCCTGAATTTCCTTCTCCAGTTCCACTTTTTCCTGTCCTCTTTTTTTCCCCCTTCCCTTTTGTGTTTCTTTTTGAGCCCTGGGAATGCCCCCCCACCCTTGTCTTTCTCCGCTGTGGCTGCCATACTGACGTGCCTGTTCTGCCGACACAGGCTCTCCTCTCCCCCTCCCCCCGCCAGTTCTCTTGCACTGACACAAGAGGAGGACCTGGTTTAATTCGCTGGACTGGGCTTTGAATCCTGGTGCTGTTCTGTGTTTTTGTGCGCCTCGTTGTGCTTGAGAGTGACATTAATTCTGCAGCGGCTGGTTTGGCTTGGGTTCCAAATCACCGGGCAAGGGAAGCATATTAACTTTTCTACCCCAGTTGCATGATGGGAATGAGCTGGCATGGGCTCACTGCACTGTTTAACCGACTCTGTCTTTCTTCCCCCACCCCACCCCCTTCCTCTCCCCTCTGGATTTCGTGTCTTCCACCCCTTGTGTGTCTGTTTCTCCTCACTGGCTTCTGTGGCACCTCCCACCATTCCTGGTTCCTGGTCTCTCCTCCTCCTCCTCCGCTTCCTCCTTCTCGCCCTCCGTACACGACACGAGACAGTTCTGACGCTGTCTGCTCCCCCCATAGTGCCAGGCTTCTGTTGTACTGTTGGGGTGGACTGGAAGTCTCTCACCACTCCGGCCTGTCTTCCCCTGACCACGGATTACTTCCCGGACCGCCAGAGCCTGCGGAACGACTACACCGAGGGCTGCTACGATCTCCTTCCTGAAGCCGACCTGGAGAGGTGCGTCTGCCTGGGGATCCACTGGCTCTCAGGTGACCAAGTCACACTGACTGTTGCCTGAGCCCCACCGAGCGTGGCTTGGAGGAGAAGCGCCTAGTGTTGTCCTCTCTGCTCTGGCTTGACCCCAGGGGCCACACTGGTCAGCTTGTCCTTGCAAAGAGGGCGATGGCTGTTCCCCCCCCCCACTTGGGCTCCATCGCTGAATGAGCCTCAGAGAGGAGCCTGGCTGGGCCTGGCTTTTGATGCAGCCATTCAGAAAAGCTGCATGCCACAGATTGGGCTCCCCAGAGTATTCATTCAGCCAAGGGTCTCCTTTCAGTCCTGTTTGGCCAGTCTCCCTCACTTGCTTAAACCTATCCTCACTCTACCTTCATCCGGGACATAGCAATAGCACTTAGACTTATATACCGCTTCATAGTGCTTTACAGCCCTCTCTAAGCGGTTTACAGAGTTCAGCATATTGCCCCCAACAATCTGGGTCCTCATTTTACCGACCTCAGAAGGATGGAAGGCTGAGTCAACCTTGAGCCGGTGAGATTTGAACCGCTGAACTAGCAGTCAGCTGAAGTAGGTTGCAGTGCTGCACTTTAACCACTGTGCCACCTCGGCTCCTTATATTCCTGGTAGCTTCTGTGTTTCTGAATTTGGAGCTTTCAGTTCCAGCAACGGCACCTCTGCAGTACTCAGGCACGGACGTTCTCCTCCTCCTCTTCTTTGGCTGGGCTTGTGGGTAGCCGTGTCTTGGGGTGCCTCTTGGGGTGCAAACACACACTCATTGTGTGTGGCACTTGATAAGACAACCTTGAGTACCAAATGACTTCCCTTGATCAGAAGCCCAGACTCTTCCTACTCAACAATATTTCTGGGACCAATCTTAGGGGGAGCTGATTTGCCAGTGCACCCAGTCGTGGTGAGAAGGCACTTGAGCTGAGTAAAAGTGTGGCGTGTAGGTCTCTCCAGGGAGCAGTGCCAGAGCAAGGGGCACCCCCAAGAGTGGCACCAGCCAGCCTTAAGGGCACCTGGAAGGAGGAGAACCGAAGCAGCAATAGAGGCGGCAGCTGGAGCTTTGATTCATTTGATTATATAGCTGCCCATCTCACATTTGTGATTCTAGGCGAGAAATAAAACAGATAAAATACGTAATAGAAAGAGTAAAACCCACAGCAGCCTGGCATCATCCAAACAACAATCAACATAGGAGAACATATGTCATGATGGTTGTAAGTCGCGACACACACGTGACCAACACCATTTTGGGACACTGCAGTCATTAAGTGAACCCATTTTCTGTAATAGTCATTTTTTGCCAGAAACCAGACCAATATCCATCACTGTGACTGATCATAATTCAAGGACTACCTGTAGAGACATCTGCATGCTGTGCAGGCCCGGGAGCTCTCCCACTTTCTGGTTCCTTGAGCTCGTGGGAGCAGAGCCAGAAAGGTGTCCTGGCCTTGAACAGGGCCTGTGGCTGAAACTGTTGGTGCCCAATTCTCAGGCCCCAGCGCCCCTTATTCATGGCCTCTTCTGGTGCAGGCTGCTCTGGGGAAGAGGGAGTAATAGATGGGGAGAGTCCCCTGTGCCTGCCAGTGGTGACCCCTCCCCCCTTCCTTTCTCAGGAGGGACGAGGAAGGCCTGCTGATGACAGCCCAGCAGGTCTTTGAGGAATTCATCTGCCAGCGTCTCATGCAGGGCTACCAACTCATTGTGCAGAGCAAGCCCCAGAAGCCAGCAGCGGTCCAGCCCCCCCTTAGCAGCAGCCCCCTGTACAGCAGAGGTGAGTCCCCACGTTGGGAGGGCAGTTTGGACGCGGGCAGCCAAGGGCACCTGGACCAGGGAGAGGCAGAAGGTAACCAGCCATTGACCTGTCTGAGTGAGCATGATACATAATGGACCTGATCACTTACTGTATTTTTCGGAGTATAAGACGCACCTTAGTTTTTGGGGAGGAAAATAGGGGAAAACAATCTGCCTACCAGGTATTCATCTGGCTAGCATCCTTAGTCTGGTCAGCTTCAGCACATTATTTTATCCCCTGGTTAGGACTTAAAAAAACCTCCTTCTGAGAGAGTAACAATGAAAGAGCCTGCAAGCCGGTAAGAGCTGGGAAGATCGTTAGCACCTGGTTAGGGCTAGAAAAAAACTTATTCGGAGCAAGTAGAGCAATGAAAAAAAATTCTGCAAAGACTTAGGGCTGGAAAAACATTCTTCGGAGAGAGTAACAATGAAAAAGCCTGCAAGCCAGTAAGAGCTGGGAAGATAGATAGCACCTGGTTAGGGCTAGAAAAAAACTTATTCGGAGCAAGTAGAGCAATGAAAAAAACCCTGCAAAGACTTAGGGCTGGAAAAACATTCTTTGGAGAGAGTAACAATGAAAGAGCCTGCAAGGTAAGAGCTGGGAAGATCGTTAGCACCTAGTTAGGGCTGGAAAAAAGCTGCATTCGAAGTATAAGACGCACCCAAATTTTCAGCCACTTTTAGGGAGGAAAAAGGTGCGTCTTATACTCCGAAAAGTACGGTATATGATGCGCCCATTCTGATGAGATACATCCATCTCAACACACAGCTGCTCGGAAGCAAAAAGCATCCTGGGGTGGTATCCAGGACCCAGGTAGACCCAGGATCTATCATGGACCAGGTGAAGATCAAAGAATGATGGGTGGTTAAAAGTTCCAAGAGTAGGATATGGATTTTCCTGATCAAGAACTACCCAGGAACCAAATTATAGCAATTGTCCCATGACTTGCCCATGTCCTTGATGAAAACCAGCTGGTCCAGGAGAAATAAGAAGGGACTAGGAGAGAAAGAGAAGGCCTCTGTGTGAGGTGTGTAAAAGGATATATGTGTGTGTAAAGTGTAAGTTTCTGTGCCCTTGGTATTCTATCTGCTCCTTGTACTTAACAGATTAACAGAGTTGGAAGGGACCTGGTAGGTCATCTAGTCCAACCCCCTGCCCAAGCAGGAGACCCTACACCCTACTTGCTGCATCTCTCTGTCTCTGCCTTGAGGGGAAATCTTTCTAGATAGAATCAAGCTGTTGCAAGGCAACGTAGGGAAACCGCGTGATTGCTAATTTTTATTTATTTATTTATTTATTTATTTATTTGTGAGATTTATATATCGCCTCACAGTGCAAGCACTCTCTAAGCGGTTTACACCAGTAAGCAATGTATATTTATATTGCCCCCAACAATCTGGGTCCTCATTTTACCTACCTCGGAAGGATGGAAGGCTGAGTCAACCTTGAGCCAGTGAGATTTGAACCGCTGACCTGCAGATCACAGTCAGCTAAAGTGGCCTGAAGTACTGCTCTCTAACCGCTGCGCCACCTTGGCTCTTCTAATTTCAATTCTAATTTCAATTTAATTCTCTTCGAATTTTAATTTCAGTAAGCCCTCTGCTTATATTTCTTGGGGAAATGATCTGCACTTCTAATTCGTCTTTTTTCTCCGCCCAGGTCTTGTGTCACGCAATCGACCTGAGGAGGATGACCAGTACTGGCTGAGCATGGGCCGGACCTTCCATAAAGTGACCCTGAAGGACAAAATCATCACGGTCACTCGGTATCTGCCAAAGTGAGTATCTGTTCCTGTCCACTCTTTGAGTAGGAAATGGGAGCCATTGGAAGTCTTGCAGGGTCTTCATTGCCCTTTAGGACAGGGCCTCCAATCTTGGCAATTTTAAGACTTGTGGACTTCAACTTCCAGCATGGCTGACTGAGGAATTCAGGGAGTTGAAGTCCACAAGTCTCAAAAGTTTTAGAGCAGTGGAAAAGAATCCTGAAAGCCTATCAAAAAGCCCTCGCTCTTCATGCTAACACAGACTACGCATCCGCTAGCCACACTAGACGGCTTTATATTCCCTGGGGAAGTCAGCGGGCCATTCATAATTAGCAAGGGTCGTTAGGTTTCACTGTCTTGTGCATGAAAGTAGGAAAGCTGGGAGGCGGAAGTCATTCATCAGCCACTTTTATGTTAAAAGACCTTCCCCCATGGCATCTCACTTGAAAAGGCTTGCTTTGATATTTTTGTTCCTTTTAGGTACCCCTATGAATCTGCCCAGATCAATTACACTTACAGTCTGTGTCCTTCCCACTCAGACTCAGAGTTTGTCTCTTGCTGGGTGGACTTCTCCCACGAGAGGTTAGAGGAATATAAGTGGAATTACCTGGATCAGTACATCTGCTCGGCTGGTTCGGAAGATTTCAGGTAAGCAGAGGGCCTTGGTTCTCCAACTCTTTAAATAGGTGCATAGTGAGCACCTGGTTCTTTAAAAGGATGCCAAAGGCAGGACGGCCAGTCTAGGTGTGATAATTCTGGTTTATTGTAAAGCTCGTTGACTGAAACTTGCAACTCTGAAGGTACAAACCACTTCTAACTATTTGATCCATTTGTGCGTGTCCTTTTTAAGTTTCTTTCTCTGTCTGTTAAGCCAGTGGGGACTCCTTTCTCTCTTGCCTGGTTGCTTCCTGGGCAGCTTCTCTTCCCCTCGTCCCCCAAGGTCATCCAAACAGTCCATTACAGAACATGAGGGAGAAATACGTTTTTTGCTCCTCTTGCATTTCACAGAGAATTTGGAATTAATAATAATCACAGCTGCATCAGCAATGTGCGTTCTCCGTTAACCCAAATTCAAAGGGTCCTGTAGTCTCAACTAGAGGGGAAAGGCTCCGTTTCAATTATCGATCCCCCCGGATTCTGACATGTGGGAAGTGCCATCTCTAAATCAGGGAAGAACCCTTGCAGTGAGAGGGATAGCAGTATTTGTAGAGAATATTTGTAGCTCAGGGGTCCTGGGTGCTCTCTGAGCCTGGTTGTTTTCTTGCAGATGTTTTGTTACCCAAACTCTGTAACATCATCAGTACTAGTGATGCTAGCTAGCTAGTGCTAGTGCTAGCACTGATGATGTTAACTAGTTTGGGCAATGAAATGTCTGCAAGAAAACACCCAAGCCCAGAGAGCACCCAGGATGCCTCCTGGCAGTCTTGGGCCAGGAGGACAGAGCGTCTGGCCTTTGCTCCTGGGTGTGTCAAAGGTTAGGGGAGAATGTAGAGAAGGGAGTTAAAAGAGGTTGATGAAAGGCCATGGGGAATTAGAGGAGGAGGGCATCGCTCTGTAGAAATGAGCCTGAAAGGCAGGGTCTGTCAGATCTTTCACCTAGGTCTCTATTTAGCTGTCAAAGCATCGTTTGACACAATTCTACATAGAAGAATGTTCTACAGAGAAAGTGGGGAGGGGGAAAGCAGAGAGAGCGTGAGAAGTGGCAGATAGCACATTCTTCGTGGCTTCTCCAAGGTCATCCTTGTCCAGCACCTGCAAGGAGGGGTTGCCATGCTGGCAGAAGCTGAGTGGGCAATATGACCCAAATTGGGGTGGGGAACAAGGAGTGACCATTTCCTATCGAAAGGGAACTTGGGAAACGAGTTAGATTTGGGTTTTCCCATGTTGCAATAAATTGGAATTTTGGTGAACCTTTTGCCTTGGACTCTGATTTCTGCTCGCTTACTATTTGGAACCTTGACATTAGCTCTTCAGAATGAGCCAAAGCGTTCCAAAAGGAAAATGAGCTGCTTGACCTTGTTCCAGTCTTGTGAAGAAAAAAACTGGAAGTCATTTCGGTATAAATAGGGTACATTTACAGTTGCCCAGTAAGAAAAAGATGCTGTGGACCTTCTCTTGGGCTTATTGCTGGCTGGAGTCGTGTGTGGGAAACCAGAGACTGGGAGCCCGGATCCCCACCGACCCCCTGGAACTGGATTCACGGCCTTTGGAGAGAAAAGAGGAGGAATAGCCCTTAGACTTATATACCGCTTCACAGACCTTTACAGCCCTCTCTAAGTGGTTTACAACAATCTGGGTCCTCATTTTACCCACCTCGGAAGGATGGAAGGCTGAGTCAACCTGGAGCCTGGTGAGATTTGAACAGGAAGGGCTCCAGGGCGTTGCTTTGTTTTTCCCTTGCAGCGATAAACATGCTGCTGTAATAGATTCCGTGACTTGCCATCTGCAAATCCCTTTTTTCATTTTGGTTATTGTTTTTTTATGTGAATGAAGACAAACATACAAGTCTCAGGATAACGTTGCAGGATCCAATCTGAGATGGTCATCGGGGCCAAAGATTTACTCTTCCAAGCTTTTGGGCTCGTGATGGAACCCATCATCAGGGAAATTCTCTCTCTCCAAAATATCTGGAGAGAAATATCTATTTATTCTAGAGAGAGCGCTTCCCCGATGATGGGCTCCAGCATGAGCCCAAAAACTTGGAAGAAGAAACCTTTGATCCCAGCAATTTTTTTTAATAGGAATATGACTTTCCTGATCTGTATCTCTTAATATTCCAAGATACAGAATAGATTTAATAAATGACCCTCCTGGCAATTCAGCGCTTGTACCTCTATCATTTTGGGGCAGAAGACACTTATAAGTTTTTGGACACTTATCCTTCCAGACCGCCCAGTGGGGAAGGGTCACGGGAATCCGTTCCATCCTTTCTTCCAGGCTTTTCATGGTTAAGGGTTTAAACTGAAGATTGTGGGATATATTTGTAAGAGAGGGACAAGATAGGTTTTGAAACAGTCACTGGGAAAAGTCAGTGTCTGATGACAGCCTGTGACAGCCCCATGGAGGAAACAAACCACTGGCTTGATCTCTCTCCCCTCGGCTGCCGCTTTCTCTCCGCGCAGCCTGATTGAGTCGCTCAAATTCTGGCGGACGCGTTTCCTCCTCCTGCCGGCCTGCATCAGCGCCACCAAGCGCATCATGGAAGGTGAAGCCCACTGTGACATCTATGGTGGCAAGGCTCGCTCCGACGAAGAGGAGTGGCAGCTTTTGGACGGCTTCATTCGCTTCGTGGAAGGGCTGAACCGCATCCGCAGGCGGCACCGTTCGGACCGGATCATCCGGGTAAGTCAGGGCACTCAGTCCGGGAGCTTGGGGTTGCCCACCCATCCTTGGGTTGCAGAACAGAACTGGGCTGGTACTCCATTGTAGAAGGAGCACATGAGTGTCTCGGCCTCCTGGCCAATGGAGGCTTTTTTTAAAAAAAGGAGGATGAAAATATCCCCACTTGAAGAAAGTAAGACTATTTATCTATCAGATTTGTTTCCTGCTGAACCTTTCAGTGTCTCATCAGCGTACAACATGCTAAAATACAATAAAAAACATCCAGTTCAGATGACCGGCATTGGAAGATTACGCAATGCCTGCATCTCTGCTTTCAAGAAAGTGGTAGAACAAATTCTATCTGTTGTTGGAGCTGTTGTTCTTCATAGATAGAAGGCAGAAAGCTCCTGTAGCTTTCCTGTAACTCCAGTTCCCAGAATCCTTGGGAAAATTCAAGGCTGTCCTAAAACTGACCCCTCTCAGGTCCCCATGACCATTTCTTCTCTTTCCCTCCTCTCATTGACTCTTTGCTGTCTTCCTCCTGTCCAGAAAGGTCCTGCAATGAAAGGCCTGCAGATCACCAGCCCTCTTCCTGCCCCCTCTCTGGAACCTCCGGGGCCACCTCCGCTGGCCAAGAAGGGGACCTCGGCGCTCTCGGCTCTCTTAGAGATGGAGGCCAGCCAAAGGTGAGTTCCTGGAGAAGCACAACTGCACGGGATTGTGTCACTCTCTCCATATGTACATTCACACCTCCCAGTTTCTCAGTTTAGGAACCTGCATGCTTCATATCTGTCCGGCACTGAAGTGGTTCGGCCGATCGATGAGTTGGATCTCTTTGGAAGAACCTCTGAGTACATAGGATCTACTTCATGTGCGCACACTTGATAACCCTCTCTGGAGTCTTCCACCCTTTTCATGCCTCGATAACCTGCCAGTCAAATCTTGTGTCAAGGCTCCAACTAATTAATCCAAGCAAATCAGAACCCTGAGACTAGGATCCTTCTCATCCTTCTTCTTTATTGAATACATCATATCGGCACAGCTTCAAAGGAAAACCAACTCTAAATCTTTCCCCTGGTTTCAGTATAATTAAACTAGGAAATAACCCCATCCCCAAGTGTCACTTTGGCCAATTGGGTTATTGGCGGGCTCTCCAGGCACTCCTTCCCCAAACTTATCCGTTGCCAGTAGAGATGACCTTGGTTCTCACGAGAAAGCTCGCTGTTGTGTCTAGTAAGGCATTCCAACCTCCTTGCCCCCTTCCCCCTCTGTGTGGCAACTGAGGAACAGAAAAATGGCTGAGTGCCAGGTTTGTTTCAAAGTTGACATCTGGATCATAGATAGCAAGGATCACACAGGACCTTTGAGATCATCAAAGTTTGGGGAACTATGGCCCCTTTACGAGCTGTGGACTTTAACTCCCAGCATTCCTGAACCAGCTGATACCTCCCAGAATTAGGAGTAATGACCAACACCTTGAAGGGGATCCAGAAACAAATTTATTTATTATTTATTTATTTTATTAGTGAGATTTATATACCGCCCCATAGTGCAAGCACTCTCTAAGCGGTTTCCACCATTAAGCAATGTATATATTTACATTGCCCTCAACAATCTGGGTCCTCATTTTACCTACCTCGGAAGGATGGAAGGCTGAGTCAACCCTGAGCCGGTGAGATTTGAGCAGCTGAACTCAAATGATCACAGTCAGCTAAAGTAGCCTGCAGTACTGCTCTCTAACCGCTGCACCACCTCGGCAACCAGTGGCAACCAGTGCAGCTCATGCAACAGCAGTGTTACATGTGTCACCCAAGGGGCCTCCAGAGGTGTCGCAGTGCTGTGTTCTGTACCAGCTGTAACTTCTGAATATTCTTCAAGGGTAGCCCCAGGTAGAGTGGAACAACAACCAAGAGATGACCCAGGGCATAGGTGATTGCCCTTAAAATGCACACTTTTACTTTTGAAATAATCACAATTTTGTATGAGGCATTGTATTTGTTTGCTTGTTTAATTAATTAATTTTGTTTGCCACCCATCTCATCACAAGAAGACTGGGTGGGTTACAATGTTAAAAAGAATAAAACAATGCAAAAATATGTATTCAGGTAGTCCTCAACTTACAACCACAACTGAGCCCAGAATTTATGTTGCTAAGTGAGAAATTTGTTATGTGAGTTTTGCTCCGTTTTACAATTTTTCTGGCCACATTTGTGAAGTGAATCATTGCAGTTGCTAAGTTAATAACCCGGTTGTTAAGTGAATTTGGCTTCTCCATTGACTTTGCTTTTCAGAAGTTCACAAAAAAATAATCACATGACCCCAGGACACTGCAACCGTCATAAATATGAACCAGTTGTCAAGCATCCAAATGTAAATCATGTGACCATGGGGATGCCACAAGGGTCATGTGTGAAAAAGTCACTTTTTTCAGTGCTGTTGTAACTTCAGTCACTAAATGAACTGTTATAAGTCGAGGACTACCTGTACTATAAAAATACAAATTACCAGCTGTAGCGAAAAGATGGAGAGGGAGGGAGTAGATGACCAGGGGGGAAGGTGGGATCCATATTAATCTATCAGCCACTTCCAGTGTGATGCTTCCCCATTGGAGCCCCCGCAGGTGGGGGGGCATTCTGGGTAGTCCTGTGTGTGCACGTCTGTGGGCTCCTTGCCTAGAACCAAAACCTCCGATAGGAGCTGGCATAGTTGTCCTGGCATGGAGGCAGGGCGTTTTCTTCTACATGAAGGCTGAGAGATTTTCATGGACCTCTCTCACTTGTTTCTAGGATGTTGGGGGAACAACAAGCCGCAGCCCTTGCTGGGAAGACCTCTGTCCAGCCAGCGGAGACCGGCAGCATCGCCATGACACCCACCTACATGGACAGTCCACGGAAGGTGAGGACGGAAGCTTCAATGACACATTCCCGCATGGGGCTCTGTGCACGTGGCTTGCATGTGCCCTCCGTTAACCACTGACCGGGTCACCAATTTGAGATGAGTCTGGATACCAGACCAGGTGGACGAGGTATGTGTGAAAGAGGTCGTACACTGGCTGGGGAATTCTCCAAGTTAAAGTCCACCCATCTTAAAAGTGGCCAAGGTTGAGGAACACTGATCTTCACAGCTAGCAAGTCTTTCGTTTTTCGGGGGCGGGGAATCTTTAGGGACAGTGTTGAGCTGAGGTCCTGGCAGTCTTCCAAGGTGAAAACGTGTGTGTGTGTGTGTGCTGAAATGCTTGACCCACGATGCAGCTCTTGCATTGCACGCCTGTTTTGATCGTTTTGGATCACCGACGGGGGCTCAGGCCCAGTTGCGAGATGCTTGTCCCAGTAATGCCTCCCTTTGGCACTTCAAAATACAAGCCTGGTATTCCAGCCCCTCCTGGTTGGGTTCAGGCTTGGGGTGAATGCTGGCTCAGCCAGGGCATTGCAACCTCCAGGCGTAGTTCCAATGTTTGAAATGCACCGTGGCTGGCCGGCTGCAGGGCTGCATTCTGCAAAGCATCTGCTTTTCCACCTGCTTTGAATGTCACAGTCACTCAGTGAAACTCTCTTGGGCACTAAGTGAAACCTCAGAGAGGTTCCCCCCCCCCCTCTGAGACAGTCAGAGCCAGAGGGCGTTTCGAGAGGTTGGACTTTGAATGGTGTGGCAGGGCCAGCACTTCCATTTCTGCTCTGACACTCTCAGCTTGTCATCCCCATCTGTAAAATGGGCAGCAGAGTGACTACCTCTGGCAGGGCAGCTGACACGACTTTTCTATCAAGGGTTGGGAGGAGATTGGATGATGGTACATTAGCACGGATTGGCGCCAGGTTTTTGTTTTATGTTTTTTTTTTAAATAAAATAATCTTTATTAATTATATAAAAAAGACAAACAAACATCCAAACAAACATAAAAACATGTATAAACCTATGTAAGAATAAGTAAGAAATATCTTTGAGTATAGAAAACATTGAGCATTGAACATAGATGTCAACCATCTCGTCGACGCTATCCTTTTACAGCCTAGTGATACAAAAACATGTTTAATCTTTATAGTTATTATTTACATCATTATCTTTCTTATATCTTCGAATATTTTCCTTATTCTTTTCTCTTGTTATATTGTGTTCAATCTATTATCATTACAATAAAACAATTTTCCCTTTTTCAACAATGGTTCTTTTGTTCAGCTTGATTAATATTTTATAATCTTGTAAAATTGTATACATTCCGATATTTTGTTCCGGTCTTTGCGAAAAAGTAGACATTTGTTATTATTTATACTGTCTAAGATCATGACTCATAGTGTGTCTAGGATCATGACACATAATTATAGCAATTTTTGATATTTATTTTGGTTAAGCCAGTTATACCACCTGTCCCAAGTTTTATAGAATTCAGAGTCATCTTTGTCTTGCATTTCCAGTGACATCCTACTAAGTTCTGCGCATTCAAATACTTTATTAATGAGATTTAACGTAGTTGGGATTTTTTCGGTTTTCCAAGTCTGCGCATATATAATTCTTGCGGCTGTTGTAATGTGTAAAATTATATATCTGTCTTCATTCGTCATTTTTTCCCTGAAGATACCTAATAGGAAAAGCTCCGGCTTTAGGGGGATCGTTTTTGAGATTATTTGTTCAAGGCAGTTTTTAATCTTAATCCAAAAGTTTTTCGCTTTGGGGCAGGTCCACCATAGATGGTAGTATGTTCCTATACCTTCTTTACACTTCCAGCACTTTGGGGAAAGTTTCGGGAACATTTTTGCCAGTCGTGCTGGGGGAAGGTGCCACCGGTAAAACATTTTGTATATGTTTTCTTTGTATGGTATCGCCAGTGTTAGTTTATAATTTATAGACCAAATTTTTTCCCATTCGTTTAAATTAATTGAATAACCAAAGTTTTGTGCCCACGCAATCATTGAGCCTTTTACCACCTCTTCGAATAAGTTATATTGGAGTAGGAAATTATATAATTTGGAAATCATTTTTTGGTCCTTGCCCATTAATATTCTATCTAAGTCACATTTTTTTTGAAATCCGTATTTTATTTTATCTTTATTGTATTTTGATTTGACCTGTAAATAGTGCCACCAATCAAGGTCTATTCCTTTTTCTTTAAGTTCTTGTTTTGAGATGTTTTGAGAACATCTCATTGTGTTCATCTAGGAGTTGTTGATATGTTATAATCTTATTTACGTCTAAAAGGTTCGGGTATATAATTGCTTCAGTTGGTGATATCCATTTTGGAACACTTCTATAATGGTCCTTCCTTATTGTTAACCATGTGTCTGTTTTATGTTTGAACTGGTTGTGTTTTATAGTTTTTAAAATCACTTTCATCACCATTGTCATCATCCTTCTAGCCATTGTCTATCTACTGCAGGACGAAGGCCTCTTCCACATGTCTCCAACCAATACGGCCCTGAGCTTTCTTTTGCCAGTTGGGCCCGCAATACTTCCTTGATCCAGCTTGTTTTAGCTCTCTTTCTTGGATGCTTTTGATCAAGTGGGATCCATTCTATGACTGTCATGGTCCACCTGCCATCAGTTCTTCTTGCTATGTGACCAGCCGATTTCCATTGCAATTCTTTCACTCTCTTGAGGATCTCATATACTTTTGTTTGTTCTCTAATCCATGTGCAGTCCTTTCTATCTCGTCTTGTGATGCCGAGCATGTCTCTTTCTTCCCCCCCCCCCAATTTTTTTATTTTCTTTTAATATTCTTCACATAAATCAGTGGTTCCCAACCTGTGGTACGTGTACCACTAGTGGTACGCGAGGGCCTTCCAGGTGGTATGCAAACACTTTCGGGGTCATGAACGATTTTTAATTAGTTATTTTTTACTTCACAAAAATGTTTACTGCCTAACACAAGATAATCTGGCAACAATTTGCAGCTGTTGCCAAACGCCACCCACCTGGTCCCAGCGGCCCGAGAATCCAGTTGCTGAATGCGCGGGGCCAAAAAAGGAACGGTGACTGTTCTGAACTCTCAGCAGTCGCGCAGTAGAACCCTTGCGAGAAGGTGCGCGTCGTAGCGAAATAAAGTGATATCTGATCGAATTTAGTTTCTCTGGAACCAGGTGGTACGCGGCGACTGTATGGGACCTCCAAGTGGTACTCGATTACAAAAAGGTTGGGAACCACTGACATAAAACATCAATACATATACCATAATATATTGTCAAAAATTTAACCTAATTTTTTTTCCACATCCAATATTATTACTAGATTACCTATCTATCCTACATATCAAATCCAATCACTCCCTTCCCTCTATCCTTCTCCCCTCCTTCTACTTTCTTCCTCCTTCTCTCCCCTTTCCTACTACCCCTTCTTCCTTCTTTTCTCCTCCCCACTACTTCCTCTTCCTCCTCCTTCTCCTTTCTTGAGTGTGTTTATTTTTTATTTTATTTTAACAGATAGACAGCCAATACATCTCCTCAACTAACATTTTGAATTGTTATTTCAAATCTATCCTGTGTTAAAACTCTATTTCAAGATGCTTAAATTCTAGGTATATTTTTATATTACTATATTGCTACTTCCTTATTCATATACATTTTGTCATCTGGGTTATTTATCTATGTTCATTTTCTTATCTTTTATACACAATAATTGTTCTATCTTAACTTTCAACTATATTCATTCTCCAACCAGCTATAAAATTTCATCCAAACATTATAATATTCTGAGTCCTCTTTGTCTTTAATCTTCATTGTTACTCTGTTCATTTCAGCACAATCCATAATTTTTTTTATTAATTCCTCTTCAGATGGAACCTTAGTTCCTTTCCATTTTTGTGCGAAAGTGATTCTAGCTGCTGTCAACACATGTATAATCAAATAGGTATCTTCTTTACTAAATTTATTCGGTATAATCCCCAGCAAAAAAGTTTCGGAAAGAGCATGTCTCTTTCTAAGGTTCTTTGCGTCACTCATAGCTTTTGTATTGGTTGTGAGGTGAGTGTCCATGTTTCACTGGCATGTTAGAGCAGGTAGCGCACACGGATCGAAAAGCTTTCTCTTCAGGCATAGAAGGAGGGAGGTTGTTCTTGAAAATTATGTTTAGCTGGCCAAATGCCTGCCAACCACATTTAACATGCCGTTCAATTTCCTTTATTGTATCACCTTCCATTGAGATCCGTTGGCCAAGGTATATTTAGTGGTCTGCTACGTCTAGTTCTTGTCCAGATATTAAAAAAAATTCTTTCTTTGATGAATTTATTAAACATAACCTGGCTCTTTTTCCGGTTTATTTTTCCGGTTTATTTTTCCGGTTTATTTTTAAGACGAATGGTTCTCCTGCTTTGTGCAGCTCTTGTATGCGTGTCTGTAGCTCTTCTGGGTCTTGTGAGAAGAGAACAACATCATCTGCAAATCTTAAGCGATTTAAATAGGCGCCATTGATTTTTATTCCATCTTTTGCCCAGCCTGGTTTGCGAAACACTTCTTCAAGGCAGGCTGAGAAAAGGATAGGTGATACTGTATTGCCTTATCATACACCTCATTCTATGTTGATTTCCACTTTAAGATCATTAAGGCAAATTGGCACCATTGTTTCAGCATTTCATCTGTAACATGGTCATTTCCTGAAGCTTTGCCATTTTTCATTGATTTTATGGCACGATACTTCCTGCATTAGGATATCTGGCATTTCCTCTTTCGTGGGTGTTATTACATTTGAGTGATTTTGATCTTTGTATAGCTCTGAATAAAATTTTCCAATTATTTCTAACATTTCCTGTCTTGTTCTACACACATAGCCATCTTCACTTTTTAATGCAAAAATCTTTCTTGTATTTATAAGCTTGCATTTTTCTCTATTAAACCCTTTGTTTTCTTCAATTGCCTTTTTCTTCTTGGATACGTTATGGTTTGCAAAGTTCAATGTACTCCAGTTGTACTCCAGTTTATTAGTGAAACTTCCGGAATTCTTCATTGTCTGTCGTTTTTTCATTAAATCAATACTTTCATCAGAGATTTTTGACTGCACAAAGTATTTTTCTAGTGGTGCTATAGATGTAGCAGATTCAAGGATGTTTTTGACTATGTGTTCATGACAGAGGTGATAATTAATCTCACAAAGGAGAAGTTTGATCTTTTCCCGGACATCAGACATTAGAAAAGAAACCGCAGTTTAAAAGTCTAAGTAAAAATGTTTATTTCGGTACAAAAACAATAAATCCTCATTATCTACATGCCTGATATAAAAGTAGGTCTTCCTTCAATGGAAGCCAGGAACAGAAGGACAGATCGGAGAAAGGAATGCACACATGCGTACAAGAACATATCAATCACGTGCTCAGGAATAAACCATTATATTAGATAGGGATGCATCTCCCTGCATATACATATAACAGGCAATAAAATCACTGCGTGACAGTTCATTTTGGTCCGTAATGGTAAAGATAAAGGTTCCACTTGCACATATGTGCTAGTCGTTCCCGGCTCTAGGGGGCGGTGCTCATCTCCGTTTCAAAGCCGAAGAGCCAGCGCTGTCCGAAGACGTCTCCGTGGTCATGTGGCCGGCATGACTAAACACCAGAGGCGCACGGAACACTGTTACCTTCCCACCAAAGGTGGTCCCTATTTTTCTACTTGCATTTTTTACGTGCTTTCGAACTGCTAGGTTGGCAGAAGCTGGGACAAATAACGGGAGCTCACCCCGTTACATGGCACTAGGGATTCGAACCGCTGAACTGCAGACCTTTCAATCAACAAGCTCAGCGTCTTAGCCACTGAGCCACCACGCCCCTTCCAAATCTTGCAATAGAGCAAAGTGATTTGATAGATGAATCTCAAAATAGCTGTTCTCCTCTAACAACTTATCACTCTATTTTTGTTTTTTGTGATGTCTTTATCATTTTCATACGTTCTTTTTCGACAGTCTATCTTCACTTTAGCTCTTACCATTCTATGGTCACTTCCAACATTAAAACGATTGATAACAGTACAATTACAAAATATGGTTTTATCACTTGACATAATGTAGTCAATTTTGCTTGTGTACCCAGATGGACTCTTCCATGTCCACTTTCTGCTAGCTTTTTTCTTGTAAAATGAATTCATGATACAAAGTTCCTGTCCTTCAGCAAAATCTACTAGTCTGTCGCCTCTATTATCATGTTCACCACTTCCATACAGGTCAGTTGCTTTTTGTCCAGATATTGTTCTTCCTAGTCTTGCATTAAAGTCACCCATTAGTAGTTTGTATCGGCATTTTTCTTTGTCTTGAAGGCGAGACACATTGTTGTAAAACTCTTCCACCTCACCATCACTATAGGTTATTGTTGGCGCGTAAGCTTGGATGATTTGAAGCGTGTATTGTTCATTCAATTGAATGTTGCATTGGGCTACTCTTGATAGACTTTCAAGTTTTACTAGAGTCTTTCAGCTTTTGGTTGGTGAGAAAACCAATTCCGCCACATCGTCCATCTTCCTCTAGTGTAGAGTAAATGCCCAGACCTATCAAGTTCAACTCAATTTTCACCTTTTCGTCGTATTTCACATAATCCAGTGATATCCCAATGCATATTGTTGAGTTCAATCCGCAGTTCTCCTAGTTGAGCGTCCGTTTCCATTGGTCGAATGTTGACCGTTCCTATGTCCAAAGTCCGAAGGCAGCCTGATTTAACCCGGGGATTCTTAGCACCCTCTGCCTTCGGGCAGGTCTTCCCGCTGCTGTGGGTAGTTGCCCTAGGGCAGTGATGGCGAACCTTTTTTGGTTCGCGTGCTAAAAAGAAGGGGGTGCGCGCGCTAGCGTGAGCACGCGTGCCCACACCCATTCCCTCCCCCCCATGCATGCGCACAACACCCCCCCCCATGCTGCCCCCTGCGCATGCACACATACCCCACCCCCGCGCAAAGGCCTTACCGGAGCCTGGGATGGTAAAAAACGACGAAACGGGCAAACCGGAAGTTCGGAAAAATGCACTTCCGGTTTGTCCGTTTCGTCGTTTTTTGCATTCCGGGGCTTCAGGGAGCTTCCCTGAACCCTCTGGAGTGCAAAAAACAGCTCACCGGCAAACTGGAAGTGCGTTTTTCCGCACTTCCGGTTTGTCCGTTTTGTAGTTTTTTGCATTCCGGGGCTTCAGGGAGCTTCCCTGAACCCTCCAGAGTGCAAAAAACAGCTCACCGGCAAACCGGAAGTGCATTTTTCCGCACTTCCGGTTTGCCGGTGGGCAACACTCACGTGCCCTCCGCTATGGCTCCGCGTGCCACCTGTGGCACGTGTGCCATAGGTTCGCCACCACGGCCCTAGGGCCTCTGAGGAATGAGGGCTGTTTTTGAGGTTGTATTGGCATGTGGAAGGAATAGACCATAATCCGCCATGCTTGTCCAATGCGAGTTGGCAGATGTGATCGGCGTTAGTCTGGGGTAAAAACATATAAAATCACTTTATATGTTTTTAAATCTTTGATTGGAAGCCGTCCAGAATTGGCTAAAAGATGGGCAGCTATGTAAAAGTTTTAAAGAAACAAATAAATAAATGCAAGCAAACGGTAGCATGAAAGAGATGCAGGAAAAGCCTTTCTCTGCGCCTGCTGCTTCAGCGTCTCAGCCACAGGAGCCCAGAGCTCCATTCTCCATGCTCTGTTGCCCTGGCGAAAGAAATGCATTGATCTGAAGAGCCCCAAACCTTGGAATGTGTTAAGGTGAGAATAAATCTCATAGAGGCGATATGGATCTTTTCTTGGAATTCAAACATTTAGAAATAAAGCCGAGATTAAAAGTCTAATAGAAAATATTTATTTCGGTACAAAAACAATAAATCATGAATAGTTACATCCTTGCTAATAAATCGTGACCGTTCCTGTCAGAGTCAAAGGCAGAAGTGTGTAATGGAGAATCAGGAATGCACACATGCGCAGAAGATCACATCACGTGTCCTGCTTGTATTGGAATGTACCATAATATTAGGATAGGGATGCATCACCCTGCATAGACATACAACTGACAATATTCACCACGTGACAGAATGCAGCCCAAGTGAATGCAAACTGCAGAAGAGACCACATCTGATCCAGCTTCTCATGGCAGCCTGGGTGGTTCTCCTTTGTGCATGCTCGGAATGCTTCCTCCTTTCACCTCGTGCCCCCCTCCCTCGCCTGCTGCGGTTTTCGTGCCCTGTTACTCTTCCACTTGGAGTGACAGATCTGCACAATGTGTCTCTCACCCCCACCCCTTTGTTTATGTTGCTGCCTTTGCTGTTTCCCGGTTCTTCAGGATGGGACCTTCTTTATGGAGTTTGTTCGAAGCCCTCGCGCATCATCTCTCTTCCACACACAGGTCAGTTTTTGACAGGTCGAACGCTCTTTGTGGCAATGCTACACAATGTCCTTGGGGTCCACATTCCTCCCTGGGTAAGACTGAGGCCTTCCCAGGAAGACCAGCAAGAAACACGACCAGAGGAACTAATTCTACTTTATTGTAAAGCTACGTTAACAGAACCTTGCAAGTCTGAAAGTACAAATCTCTCCGCATCACCAAGAAACTTTGGACAGTCCCTTCTGAGCCTTTCTCCACCCATTTTGCAGCTGAGGGCTGTTTCCTCTCTTATCTGATTGTTCCCTAAGCAAAGTCTCTTTGCCCTGTTTTGACAAGGTCTTTCCCACGTGCCATTACAGAGTCTGCATGAGTTACAAGGATGTGCTTTGGTTGAGGAGGAAAATGCTGTTTGCCTGCCCCTTTTTGGTGCCCTTTCCGTCCCTGGACTGTTCGGTTTTCTTTAGAAAGCAACCAAGCCAAAAATTCTTGGCTCTTTTTCCTGCAGAGACAGGAGAAAAGTCCATGGGAGCTGGACCCCCCCCCCTGCCTTCAGCCTAGCTTGTGCAAAGGAACGGAGATGGCTTACAAGTTCTTGGCAACTGGATGTATGGTGGCCTTGATGTTTGAAAGACCTGAATTCCCCATTAGAGCAAAAGGAGCTTACACATAACAGCCCCCCTCTTCCCATTCCCCCACCCCAAACTGGGGCTGTGCTGCCTCAGCCTGGCCAGAATGACAGGCTGTGTTACTGACCGGACTGAGAGCTGAATATCATTATACTATAATGTTGTGGCCAGGTCGAGTCCAGTGCAATTAGCAGCCGATCCCGGGGATTCGGAGGTAGTGAAGGTGCAGTACAGAAGACCGGTGTTCCTGGCACCAGAGACGGAGAGTGAAGAGGACGTGGGGTCAGAGGCTGGAGAACAATTAGAACCTGATGCATCTCCTGAGATTAGTGACTCAGGAGAAGAGGAGGAGGCTCTTCTGGATGCCAGAGCACGCAGGTTCTCAAAGAGACATGAGTGGCTAATCAGGAGGAGGTTTCCTTGTGAGTAGTACTGCAGGGCTTGACCACGCCCTGAGGGTATTTAAGGGTCTGTCACGAGGGGCTTCGTTGCAGAGAACAACCCCGTTCTGTGGTTTCAGCGTTTTGCTCTTGTATCTACGGCTCGGATTATCAACAGTTAACATTTTTCCTGTGATTAATGAGAGTTTGGATTTCCGCCAAAACCTCCATGAGGTGAGATAAGGCTCCTTAATTGCTCTCTGAGACTCTAGCCAAATACTGGAAAGACTTTGTGAATGACTGATATTCTTTTCAAAAGACTCAACTCTGGCTAAGAATTTATTTGCAGTAAAACAATATTGTTTCCAATTCCTCCTTGTGCTTCTTATTTTGGGGGCATACCCGTGGGGACAGAACATATAAATTAAAGAGGAAGGGCTGGCCCATGGGTGGTGGTCTCTGTTCCAGATGTTGTGGACGTTCTGCCCCAGTTGGCTTGCACTGCTGTCTTGAGGTTTGGCTGGGCAGATCCAGGTCCAGGTGGAGCCTTCCCTGAAAGTGACGGTGCTGACAGAGGAGGAAGGTTGCCCCTGAACACACCACAGCTGTATTTCTCATCTGTAGCAATTTGAAGATGTGCTGACTTTAACATGGGGAATTGTAAGATGTAAGGGTTTCCTGCTTGGGCAGGGGGTTGGACTAGATGACCTGCAAGGTCCCTTCCAACTCTGTTAATCTATGAAATTTGGGGAGTTGAAGTCCACCCATCTTCAATTTGCCAAGGTTGAGAGAGCTGAGACGCCGTGGTTGAGAAAACTCTGCTCCAGAACCAGTTCAGGTTAGTTGTGCTGTTGCCTATTCTGCAGAGGAGGCCTGGATGGGGGCCGCAGTGAGATGATTGCAATGGATTCAGGACAGAGCCATCTCTGATTGAGAGGAAGCTGCTGACCCTCTGCCTCAAGCGGGTGGGGAGCCTGTAACCAGCAGGCTTCTCTGAAAGGCACCTGACACCAGGGAAGAATCGAAGCCATGCTCCCCTGGCTCCCCTTTCAACTCTTTGGATGTTACTTGATAGAAAGGCAAAAACAGAAAATGGCGCAGGGTGGCTAAGATTTATTTTATGGACAGGAAAGTAAATTGCACTTTGAGCAATTTCTCCCTGGCATAAATTGGGAATGGCTTCTAACTAAAACAGGGCAAGTCAATAGTTTCTGGAAGATTTAGGAACTGGCAGAGGAAAAAAGAGCTGAGGTGGCGCAGCAGTTACAGTACTGCAGGTCACTTTAGCTGACTGTGATCTGCAGGTCAGCAGTTCAAATCTCACCGACTCAAGGTTGGCTCAGCCTTCCATCCTTCCGAGGTAGGTAAAATGAGGACCCAGATTGTTGGGGGCAATATAAATATACATTGCTTACTGGTGTAAACCGCTTAGGCAGTGATGGCGAACCTATGGCACACGTGCCAGGGGTGGCATGCGGAGCCATATCTGCCGGCACGCGAGCCGTTGCCCCAGCTCAGTTCCAGCGTGCATGTGTATGCCGGCCAGCTGATTTTCGGCTCGCACGGAGGCTCTGGGAAGGTGTTTTCGGCTTCCGGAGGGCCTCGGGGAGGGGAGAGGGGCGTTTTTGCCTTCCCCAGGCTCCAGGGAAGCCTCTGGAGCCTGGGAAGGGTGAAAAACGGGCCTACCAGGCCCACCGGAAGTTGGGAAATGGGCCGTTTCCGGCCTCCAGAGGGCCTCCGGGGGTGCGGGGGAGGCCGTTTTCCCCCTCCCCAGGGATTGAATTATGGGTGTGGGCAGTCGCACATGCGCGATAGCACGTGCGCACGCGCTTTCGGCACCCGAGGAAAAAAAGGTTCTCCATCAGTGGCTTAGAGAGTGCTTGCACTGTGAGGCGGTATATAAATCTCACAAAATAAAAAATAAATAAATAAAATAAAATAAAATAAAATAAAATAAATAATAAATAAATAAATAAATAAATAAATAAATAAATAAATAAATAAATAAATAAATAAATAAATAAATTAAATAAATTAAATAAATTAAATAAATAAATAACCTTTTTCAGTAAAAAGATTCCTCAGTATTAATTCATAGATGCTGGCAAGAATTTTCTTTTTCTTAGCACAGACTTGGCAATTGGAGATGTTGCCGTTGATAGGTGGCTGTTTTTTTCAATGGGTTCTTCCTCCAGATGTTGCTTCAGGGTAAATGGAGGTTGGCCTTTCCGGAGACTGATCTTTCTAGAACAGTGTTTCCCAACCTTGGCAACTTGAAGATGTCTGGACTTCAACTCCCAGAATTCCCCAGCCAGCGAATGCTGGCTGGGGAATTCTGGGAGTTGAAGTCCAGACATCTTCAAGTTGCCAAGGTTGGGAAACACTGTTCTAGAAGATTGTGATAGTCTTTTGTTCTTTGGGTGGAGTTGCAAGACTATCCATTTCTGAGGCTAAAATCATTTCATAGCCTTTGATGCAGTCCTAGAAACCAAAAGAGAATGGTCCTCCTCCAGAGGCCATTTTCAGAATAAGTTGAGGCACCCTCCGACCCTCGCATTCCCTTAATGAACTGAGGGAATGACCCAGAAGCACATTTGCCTCACGAGTCTCACTGACACAGCAGAGAACACACTGCGAGCTCCCGTCCCAGGTAAGTCATGGAAGGTGAGCAGGTAAATGCTCTTGAACCTGTGGTGCAGAGAACAGCCCTGCTCTTTTTCATCTCAGAGGAGCTTCTGCAAGAACACTTTCTGTTGAATTGGCCTTTGGCCCATCATCTCAGGGGTGAAATCCTCCCTGTTCGCCCGGGCCAGTCCTTCGGCGTATAGCCGATGGAACTGGCGGTCGCGGCGCGGAGCTTCTCCCGCCCGCTTTCCCGGCCCGGCTGAACGCCGCCATTCGGGTTATTTTTCCTTCTGTGCATGCGCGCGCATGCACAGAGGGAAAAATAACCCAAATGATTGTGTTCAGCCGGGCCGGGAAAGCGGTGATTGTGTTCAGCCGGGCCGGGAAAGCGGGCGGGAGAAGCTCCGCGCCGCGACCGCCGCCAGTTCCATCGGCTATACGCCGAAGGACTGGCCCGGGCGAACCGGGAGGATTTCACCCCTGCATCATCTCCTATGTGACTGGCCATTTGCAGGTGTGGAAAGGGGTCCATGGAAACCTCATGGGGAGAGATGGAAACTTGAACAAATGGCAGGGCTCTTTGTGGTCCGGATCTGGGAGTGTCAAGGAAATTCCAGGCCACCCAGATCATTATGTTATCTGTCTTAACTAGTTCTGAGCCAATTCGCATTTTCAGCACCATGATGGATGTTTTCATTATTGAAGCCTTTTGATGCTTGGGAGTATTTGCCTGAAACTCCCAAGAGTATACACTTAGGGCCAGCTCAAGGTTCCTCTGTGCGCCTTCAGGCTAATGACCTCCGTGGCGGCCACTGCTTCCCTTCCCCCAGGTCTCTGTCGATCAGTCTGTCCCAGGAACCCTGGAAGGCAGCACTGCTATCAACCCAGCCCAGCCTGTAGACCGTAGCAACGTTCAAGCCAGCTCTCTCCACGGAGGGGACCAGACCTCGGCCACCTCTGGTCCTGTGGAAAACAGGTAAGAAGGGCCAGGTGGGGCTTTCGCTGTCGTTGAAGTAAGAGCCTAATCAAGGAAGAGTTCATGTCAGATGGAGTAGGAGATCTGCCTTTGTGACCGTCCTGCTGAGTGACTTTCCCAGCTGAGGGCTTCTTTTCTTTCAATTCTGCAGCTCCCAGCCCTCCTCCGCCACTTCCCTGACGTCTTCGTCTACTTTGCTGGAAATCCTTGAAGCGATGAAACACCCCACGTAGGTTTCTCCAGCTCTCCTTGGCTCCTGGCAGCCCCTTTCTTGAAGAGAGTGTGGCAAGTGGAGTCCAGCCATTTCTCTCCTGGTGGGATCTCGAGGCATGCATTGCAGGGATCATGGGGGGTGGGGGCAGTGGTTGGGGACAGGTGAGAAGCCTCCGGGCGTCCTTAACCTGGGCCTTGCTTGGCTCTCAGCACAGGGATCCAGCTGCTCTCTGAGCAGAAAGGCCTCTCCCCATCCTGCTTCATCAGTGCAGAAGTCGTGCACTGGCTGGTGAACATGGTGGAAGGGGTGCAAACGCAGGCCATGGCCATCGACATCATACAGGTGAGGAGCTCTTTGCACCCCTCTGGCGCTCACTCTTTGCGGCCTGGATGGAATTCCTCTCTTCTGCCTTAAGGAAGGCTGGATATCGCTTAAGGAGGCCAGTGGGGAGGGAGGGAGGAGGGCTTCCTGGCAGGATCCGAGGGCTTCAGGCAGCATTGGGGACATTGGGGACTATTAGATAAACCTCCACCTGTTCCTTGGTCCTGGAACAGGATCCGTTTCCTCCCTTGGGAATTCCAGCCCGCTTCTCCCTGTAGTCTGAGTCAGTTGGAGATGAGCGGTTTCTGAAAGCAGCAGAAATCCTGGCTGTGGACCAGGATTTTTTCCCCCCTTTGCCTGCATGGCTACTGGCTGTCCTTCCACCTGAAGCGGATCTTGGATCTTGGTTTCACCTTCTCTCTATAGAAAATGCTGGAGGAGCAGCTGATAAGCCACGCTTCCGGAGAGGCCCTTCGCACCTTCATTTATGGGTTTTATTTCTACAAGATGGTGGAAGAGAAGGAGCAAGAGCGAGGTCAGGTTCTGGGTGGTTTTTTTTAGGCAACCTGTGTCCCCTCCAGGAGCACTTGGCAGCTTCCCCCCTTGGCTGGCTCCTTGGAATGCTGGAGAGCAAACAGGCGGATGCAAGAGAGGCCTGTGGAAAAGGAATAAAGACGCTTTCCTGAACCAAACCAAGTTTCAGAGATGAAAAGCAACATGTTGCGTTGATCATGGTTTCTCCTCTTGTCCTCTCCCTCTCCTGCTCAAAAGGAGCCCCCGGGGACACCCTTCACCATCTCTTGGAATAGAAGCTTCTGGATTGGGGAGGGGGACAGATGGCTCTAACCTTGAAAGACCCCTGCCCCACCCTGACGTTCCTCTGCCCAAGGGGCAAGAGGTCAGCTGTCCGCCTGTGTGACTTCCCCCGATTTCCTCTTTAAGCAAGAGGCTCTGCTGGAGATTGTACCCAAGTCTGCCTCCTGAGCAGGAATAGGGATCCTCCCCCATCTTCTGTGGGCCAGGCAGGGGGACCTTCCCCAGGCCCCTGATAGCGTCGGCCGCCCCAACAGAGCTTCTCTTCCCTTCTCCCACAGGGGGGATTCAGCAGCCCGCCCTGTGGCACACGGCGGCCAAGGACGAGTTCTCTGTCTTCCAGCGAAAGTGGTTTGAGGTGGCTTTTGTGGCGGAGGAGCTTCTTCATTCCGACATCCCGGCGTTCCTCCTGCCGTGGCTGCCCAGCCGCCCGGCCTCCTACGCCAGCAGGCACAGCTCCTTCAGCCGCAGCTTTGGAGGACGGAGTCAGGCAGCGGCGTTACTGGGTAACTGGGGTGCAGAGGGTGGCTGGGAGTTCTCAGTAGTCCCAAATGTGGGATTTCTGTTCCTCCAAGCTAGGTGGGACCTGGCCAGGAAGATGGGGGAGAGGAAATTCAACAATAGAAAAGTGGTGGTAGAGGAGGAGGAGGAGGAGGGTGATCTGGAAATGTTGCATTGGCTCCCCTATTAGGCCCTTTAAACCAGGGCTCTCCAACTTTAGCAACTTTAAAGACTTGTGGACTTCAATTCCCAGAATTCCCCAGCCAGCTTTGCTGGGAGTTGAAGTCCACATGTCTTAAAGCAACAAAGGAAAGCTGGCTGGGGAATTCTGGGAGTTGAAGTCCACATGTCTTAAAGCAACAAAAGCAAAGCTGGCTGGGGAATTCTGGGAGTTGAAGTCCACATGTCTTAAAGCAACAAAAGCAAAGCTGGCTGGGGAATTCTGGGAGTTGAAGTCCACATGTCTTAAAGCAACAAAAGCAAAGCTGGCTGGGGAATTCTGGGAGTTGAAGTCCACATGTCTTAAAGTTGCCAACGTTGGAGATGCTTGCTTTAGGCCATGATGGGCATTGCTGTTCCAAAATCATCTGAGAGGTAAATCTCAGGTATCTGGGAATGTCCTTCCATGCTATGTTCTCATATATTTATGTAATAGAAAATACATTCAAAGACCAGCAGGTGAAAAAAATTAAAGGGGAATAAAATAACAATGAAAATAAAGGTAAATATAAAAGGTGAATAAAAATCTAAGAAAAGAAAAACTAGGGGATAACAGAAAACCGGTAACAAGAATCAACAGCATTAGGACAAAACCAATATTGTCAGTTCCTTGGTGCTCTGTGAGTTTGGTTAGTTTTCTTGCAGACGTTTCATGACCCAATTAGGTAACATCATCAGTGCTAGTCCCAGAGAGCAAACCCCACTCCCATTTAGCACTGATGATGTTCCCTGGTTGGGTCATGAAACATCTGCAAGAAAACCAGTGCAATATTAATGAAATATCGGGGGTTTTCAATTCAGTTGTATATTTATTTAGCGTATGGCACATGTTAGCCAGGGATCACCGAGGTGGCTGCCTGCCTCTGAAAAGGAATTTTTTTGGGCGGTGTTATCTTTACCCGAGGGACGCCTGAATGCTGGTAGGCAATTGGGGGGGGGGGGTCCTTTCTTGTCCCTTCAGCGGTTTATTTGCTCACTGGAATCGAACCGCCGAGCTGCTGACCTCAGCAGTGCGCAGACCCAGCGTCTTGCCACGTGAGCCACCGCGGCCCCCTCAATTGCATAGAATATTAAGGATGTGTGTTTGTGTTTTATTTATATAGTTATAATGTACAATGAAGATGGCATTTAATTTCATTGTACGAGGTACAATGACAATAAAGTAAACTAACTAACCACCAAGCTCAGAGAGCTCCAAAGCCCCCCATAATCCTCCTCCTCCTCTCCATTAACCCCACTCCCTTCTGGCACTGATGATGTTACCTAGATGGGTCATGAAATGTCTACAAGAAAAGCCAAGCTCAGAGAGCACCAAGGACCCCACAGTTCAACCCTGAAGTACGAAGATTCTCTTCTATGGAAACCAGTGTTTCCCTTTGGCTTGAGAGAGCAGCTGATGAGACCCGTGCCTGGGTCGAGGTGTTTGGCCTTTGCCCCTTGGGGGTGGGTGTTGAAAGGGGAGAGCACCTGGAGCCATGGAAGACAGCATGCACAGACCTGGGCCAGGGCTTCAGCCTCGAAGGATTTTTTTTGTTACCTGCCCTCTGATATTGCAGTGGGGAAGCTCTTCCGGGGCAGCAGAGGTGAGATGGCAACATAGCAGGACTAGGTGGGCTCTGGCCTAGTTTCCCCACCTCCCCCCCCCCAAGTCACCAGTACCGCCCAGATGCATTTCATAAACTCCCTGGCAGGTTTCTGCTCCGACTGTCTCTAAACTTAAAAGTAACAGAAACTGGCAGAGGGGAGGAGACCCTGGAGAGACCCAAGTCAGCCAAAATGTTTTTCTTCCATCATGAAGGGAATTAAAGAGGCCAGTGAGTGGCTGATGAAGGAAAATCCAACCAGTAGCTGCAGCAACAAATGCAGGCACTTAGCTCATTTCCTTATTCCACCCGGGTCACAGCATGTGCCACATGGGGCACCCAAAATAACAGGACTGCACCGTCCCTGGAGCACCCAGTATTAAAATCCTGGAATAAGAGCTGATCCTGCTTCCTCAACTGCTTACAGTTAATCCAGGTGAGCAGGTTGCCCAATGGCTAATCTCTCCCATTTGCTCTCCCCTCCCTTCCCTTGTGTTCTTCGGCTCCTCTCTGGGCAGCTGCCACAGTGCCAGAACAGCGGACGGTGACCCTGGACGTGGACATAAACAACCGCACGGATCGGCTGGAGTGGTGCAGCTGCTACTATCACGGCAACTTCTCCCTCAGTGCCGCCTTTGAGATCAAGCTGCACTGGATGGCGGTGACGGCGGCTGTTCTCTTTGAGATGGTGAGCTCTGCCAGACGGGCATCCTGGGAAGTCAGAACGGCCTCTTACAGATCTGTTGGTTTCCAAGGCCGTGTCTGGTCCTCATTTGAACCTGGTATTCCCATCGCCCTCCCCTCTTTCCACAGGTCCAAGGCTGGCATCGCAAAGCCACTTCCTGTGGGTTCCTGCTGGTCCCAGTCCTGGAAGGCCCGTTTGCGCTGCCCAGTTACTTGTACGGAGACCCCCTTCGGGCGCAGCTTTTCATTCCGCTCAGCATCAGCTGTCTGCTGAAAGAGGGCAGCGAGCACCTCTTTGATGGTGAGGAGGGGGGGCGGGCGACCGGTTGCTTTTCACCAGCTTGCAGATCATGCAAGGTGTGAGGATCTGCCTCAACTCCTCTCCCAAGAAAGCAAAACTCTTGAAACCAGGTGCATTTCAAAAGGAAACGGAGAGAGAGCGATTGCAGAAAAGTCAGGCGGAGTCTGAAATCGTATATAATTGTCCCCTTCAACCCCCACCTCAATACCCCCATATCTGTCTTTAGCCAATCATCTGCCGCAAAGGTGTTTTGACTTTGCCGAGGCGGCATGGTGGGAAGATACCATCCTCAGGGCAATGCGGCCTTGAACCTCCCCTCCGTAAAGCTCCCAAGCAGTTAAAAGCAAAAGTGAAAGCATGTAAACTATGCCTGATGCCTGGTGGCAACTCTGCTTGTTTGTTTATTAAATGTATCTCACTGTCAAGTGACTGTTACAATATCAAAAGCAGAGGCAAGAAGATTAAATATTAAACTAAGTTAAAAATAAGAATACAATAGAGCAGTGTTTCTCAACCTTGGCAGTTTGAAGATGTGTGGACTTCAACTCCCAGAATTCTGGGAGTTGAAGTCCACACATCTTCAAACTGCCAAGGTTGAGAAACACTGCAATAGAGAGTGGGTGGGATCTTCCTCCTAGTTCGCTGACCGTCCCAATGTGGAATGCCCCCATCAGACCCCGGGCCAATCAGCAGTTCGTGCCTTCGTAATTGGTAGTTGAGCTCTGTCTCTACCCGAACCTACAAAAACACTTGGACAGGTCCTCTTAGGAGGAGGAGATCTGGCAGAGAGGGGCAGGAAAGGGGGCTCCAGATAAGGGGAGAGGGAAGAAAGCATGAGACCAGCAACTCCTCCGCTAGACCAGGGCAGGTGATGCAAACCTGGATGGGAGAGGCTGAATCACCTGGAGCTTTGGGGAGACAAAGTCAGTGCTTTCTTGGGATCAAACAAGGTAACATAGAAGCATTTCCCAGCTGTCGAGTTCTCCAGAAAGCTTCACGGGATATGCCCCAAAAATCCTGGGATCTTGGCAGCAACCAGAACTCCCTCCTGGTTCTCTTGTAGGCTTTGAGCCAGAAACCTATTGGGACCGGATGCACCTTCTGCAGGAGGCCATTGCACAGAGGTGAGCAGGGGAGGTGCAGCTGGCGAGGGGTGGGTGCAGTGGGTGACACAAGGCGTAGGAAGGAAGCTAGAAAGTCTGCAGTGCCGCCTCCGCAAGGCTGGGCTTTTGTTTTACTTCTCCTTCCTCTGCTCATAATCCTAAGAAGAACCACAGCATTGGATGGGGACATTTCAGTGGGGCCATAAAGCTTCTGGCAGGCCAGGCTCCTACCCTACATGACGTGCCTCTCCTTGCGTGCTCAACAAGAGCTGTGCTTTGTTCCCACCAGGTTTGGATTCGTACAGGATAAATACTCGGCCTCTGCCTTCAACTTCCCTGCAGAGAACAAGCCCCAGTATATCCATGTTACAGGTGAGCTCTTGTTTCCCTTCGGGAGTGGAGGTGGGGGCCCTGCATCAAATTGCTTCTGGGCAGGTGGCCGATGCATCCCAAGGGGAGGCTGCAGTCCTTGTCTCTGGCGGTTCCAGGACCCCGCAGACAGCAAGGAAGCAAGCAAGAAGAGCCTGCCTCCTGGCAGCTCACCTCTCTGTGTGCCGACATACCTCTGCCCTGCCCTGCCCTTGCTGCTGCTGGGCACAGGAGAAAGAGGGCTTGCCTTGGCTTTCTGCTTCTGCCCTGATGGCCCCGCCCCAGCCTCTGCCTGGTTGATGGCCACTGCTAGTCCGAAGCCCAGCCAGCTGGTGTGATGCTCCTGGCCTCTGCTCCTTCCCACCCTGCCAGTTTCAAGTGAAGCTGAACTTTCACTTCAGAACTCCACCGAGTTCTTTAATATCCACCGAGTTTGAGCCGAGGTGGCGCAGTGGTTAAATGCAGCTACTGCAGGCTACTCCAGCTGACTGCTAGTTCAGCAGTTCAGCTGTTCAAATCTCACCAGGCTCAAGGTTGACTCAGCCTTCCATCCTTCTGAGGTCGGTAAAATGAGGACCCAGATTGTTGGGGGCAATATGCTGAACTCTGTAAACCGCTTAGAGAGGGCTGTAAAGCACTATGAAGCGGTATATAAGTCTAAGTGCTATTGCTATTGCCCTTCCTTCCTTCCTTCCTTCCTTCCTTCCTTCCTTCCTTCCTTCCTTCCTTCCTTCCTTCCTTCCTTCCTTCCTTCCTTCCTTCCTTCCTTCCTTCCTTCCTTCCTTCCTTCCTTCCTTCCTTCCTACCTGTTGGCTCAGCCTTCCATCCTTCTGAGGTTGGTAAAATGAGGACCCAGATTGTTGGGGGCAATAGGCTGAACTCTGTAAACCGCTTAGAGAGGGCTGTAAAGCACTATGAAGCGGTATATAAGTCTAAGTGCTATTGCTATTACCTTTCCTTCCTTCCTTCCTTCCTTCCTTCCTTCCTTCCTTCCTTCCTTCCTTCCTTCCTTCCTTCCTTCCTTCCTTCCTTCCTTCCTTCCTTCCTTCCTTCCTTCCTTCCTTCCTTCCTTCCTGTTGGCTCAGCCTTCCATCCTTCTGAGGTTGGTAAAATGAGGACCCAGATTGTTGGGGGCAATATGCTGAACTCTGTAAACCGCTTAGAGAGGGCTGTAAAGCACTATGAAGCGGTATATAAGTCTAAGTGCTATTGCTATTACTTTGCTCAGGAAGAGCTCTTGGTTCCTAGCAGCACAGCTTTGTGTAAAACCAGAGACCTCTGTAAACTTCAGTTTCACAGTGGCAGCCCACCTTCTAGAATGGGGTGGGGAACCGGGGCCCTTTTATGACTTACGGACTTCATGCCGGCTCAGGGATTCTGGGAGTTGAAGTCCACAAGTCATAAACGGGCCATGGTTCCCCGCCCCTGTTCTAGAAGAAGCCCTCCCTGGTTGAGGTAGGCCCAGGAGACACGTCCCACGCAGAAAGCTCCTGTTCTGAAAACCTTCCTCTCCCCACTCAGGCACGGTCTTCCTCCAGCTGCCATACTCCAAGCGGAAGTTCTCCGGGCAGCAGCGCCGCCGACGCAACTCCACCAGCTCCGCCAACCAGAACGTCTTCTGCGAGGAGCGCATTGGCTACAACTGGGCCTACAACACCATGCTGACCAAAACCTGGCGATCCAGCGCCACTGGTGACGAGAAATTTGCCGACCGGCTGCTGAAAGACTTCACGGACTTCTGCTGCAACAAGGACGGACGGCTTGTCTCCTTCTGGATGGGCTGCCTGGAGAAGATGCACGCCAGCGCGCCCTGAGGACCGGCGTCTGCAGCCGGGCAAAGCCAAACTCGGCTGGGAGCAGCCATAGCCCTGTGGCATCTGAGCGAGCAACCAGGGCCTGCAAGGGCCAGACTGAGATATGAGAAGGTTTGAGGAACTGAAAAAGAGGGGACAGAAGTTTGTACTGGAAGGGTTATGCCTGCTCCTGTGTGGCAGATGCTATATATATATAAACATGTAAATATATACAGTATAAATACGGAATTTCCAATTTAATCAATAGGAAAGAACATCCTTTCCCTCCCGTTTTTTGTATTTTGATAAGCCTGCAGCATATTTAAAAGGTAGGTAGGTAATGAGGAAAAGAGTCAAAATGGCCACGGCTGAAAAGATCCTGGTCGAAAGGGAGATGTGGTGCAGTGGTTAAAGTGCAGCACTGCAGTTCAGCAGTTCAGCTGTTCAAATCTCACTAGGCTCAAGGTTGACTCAGCCTTCCATCCTTCCGAGGTGGGTAAAATGAGGACCCAGATTGTTGGGGGCAAGAGGCTGAACTCTGTAAACCGCTTAGAGAGGGCTGTAAAGCACTATGAAGCGGTATATAAGTCTAAGTGCTATTGCTATTGCCCTTCCTTCCTTCCTTCCTTCCTTCCTTCCTTCCTTCCTTCCTTCCTTCCTTCCTGTTGGCTCAGCCTTCCATCCTTCCGAGGTGGGTAAAATGAGGACCCAGATTGTTGGGGGCAATATGCAGTGGTTCCCAACCTTTTTGTGATCGAGTACCACTTGGCGGTCCCGTACAGTCGCTGCATACCACCTGGTTCCAGAGAAACTAAATTCGATCAGATATCACTTTATTTCCATAATTGTACAAGTAGAACACGCAAACCAACTACGAAAACAACAACTCAATGCGAGGGCTATATCTGCTTCTTCTCCACCAGCTGGTCAATGCGGGGCATAGTGCTAACAATAACAGAGTGAGATTAACCTGAGCTCGAGAGCTCGCTATGACGCGCACCTTCTCGCAAGGGTTCTACTGCGCGACTGCTGAGAGTTCAGAACAGTCACCGTTCCTTTTTTGGCCCCGCGCATCCAGCAACTGGATTCTCGGGCCGCTGGGACCAGGTGGGTGGCGTGTGGCAACAGTTGCAAATCGTTGCCAGATTATCTTGTGTTAGGCAGTAAACATTTTTGTGAAGTAAAAAATAACTAACTAAAAATCGTTCATGACCCCGAAAGTGTTCACATACCACCTGGAAGGCCCTCGCGTACCACTAGTGGTACACGTACCACAGGTTGGGAACCACCGGCTTAGAGAGTGCTGTGAAGCACTATGAAGCAGTATATAAGTCTAAGTGCTATTGCTATAGCATCAGTAGTGCCCTTTGGTACTTGCTGGTGCCATCGGCCATCTACCAGATGTGTGAGTGTGTGTGTGTGTGTTTTCCCCACAATCTTTGTACCTCCCTGGCAAATAAACGGAATTTTCTTCATCAGTGGGGTCTGCAGCTCCACTTCCCGGCCCTGACCAAAATCAGGAATCTGTTGCAAAAATCCGTCGGGAGATCCGGAAGAACCGCGTCGGTTGAGGACAAATTTGTCATCTGAACCAAACAAAGGACGTTGGGCTGGGGGCACGTGAGACCCCTCCCCAAATCCCACCAGCAAGGCAAAAGGAGCTGCCCAGCTTGTGAACCAACATAGCAAAGATTTGGGGAGATAAAAAGGGGTCCCGAAGGCCGCCCCACTCGGAGTCGCCTTTGGCGTGTCCCTTGCCAGCCCAGCCGAGGCGGCGGCATGTAAGTGTGGCTGGGTGGCACGTGGGAGAAAGTAAAACCCTCCATTGCAACCAGCAACATTTGGCTGCCCGGTCGCCCAGCCACGGGGGATGGAGAGCTTCGAGTCCGGTGCTGGGGATGCAGGGCGGGCGGGAGCTGCGCACCTCGGCCGGGACCGGTAATGTTAGGATGAGAATAAAATCTCATAGAGGCAATGTTGGATCTTTACTTGGAATTCAGACGGGTAGAAATAAAACCGAGATTAAATGTCTAATAGAAAATATTCATTTCAGTACAAAAACAATAACTCCTGAATAATTACATCTTTGCAAAGAAACACGACCGTTCAGGTCAAGAGCCAAGTCAGAAGAGAAATTAATGGTGGATCAGGAATGTAGACATGCGTATACTTCATATCACGTGCGCCCAACCCCGGAGCCGGGAATGCCGCTGTTGAGTCCGACAGGGCGATGGGCAGCGGGAGCCCCGCAGAGTCCGGTTGGGGAGGCGCCCCTGCGGCGGGGGAAGCACCTGAGGTTGCGGTGATTCCCCCCCCCCCACCTGGCAACTTAAAAGATGACTGGACCAACTCCCAGAATTCCCCAGTCAGCATGCTGGAATTCCAAGTGTTGAAGTCGACATATCTTCATGTTGCTACGTTTGAAAAATACTGACCTAAAGGACCTCTTCCTTCAGCAGTGACCATCAGAATCACTTTATCTCTGCCCTCTGCTACGGATGCCAGAAAAATTTGTGCTTCCATGAAACTTCCATGAAAATCTGCCAGAATGACCACACTGTTGAGTCCAACTGCCTGATCCAAATTTAGGCATCCCAGACAGATGGCTTTGAGAGGTCCAGAGGAGCCGATAATCTGATCATTGGTTCCACCATGAAACTGTCCCCTCTCAGGAAGCTTCTCGAATATAGCACTTAGACTTATATACTGCTATACAGTGCTTTACAGCCCTCTCTAAGCGGTTTACAGAGTCAGCATCTTGCCCCCAACAATTTGGATCCTCATTTTACCCACCTCGGAAGGCTGAGTGAACCTTGAGCCTGGTGAGATTTGAACTGCCAAATTACAGACAACCGGTAGTCAGCAGAAGTAGCCTGCAGTACTGCACTCTAACCACTGTGTCACCGTTGGTCATTGCCACCGTGGCTCACCGTGGCTCATGAATACTGTAAGGTTGGAGAGGGTTTAGTGTAGGGGTGTCCAACCTTAGCAATTTGGCTTGTGGACTTCAACTCCCAGAATCCCCCAACCCTCTTCAGTAAGAGAGGACACCTACTCGCATTCATTCTGTTAGTTTTTAATTTTTCATTCTGGATTCCCACAGTCATCGTATTGAGTTTCTTTCTACTCTTTCTACGTTCATTTATCTCAAAATCCACTCTTGGCATTGTCGTGATCTCTCTGACGTTCAGAAACTTGCCACCCTTCTATTCCTCACTAATCTTCACAGACTTTCATCATAAACAGTCAAATCTACCGTGGTTTTAGATTTCGTTATAGACCCACATGAATAGATTTCAGCTTACAGATCTTCTTTTAAACAGAACAGTAGCCATTGTTCTCATTCACTGTGGAGTTTCCAAATAGGCCATTCACTTTTTTTCTCTACTCTCTTGTCTCACTCCCACCCATACATTCATGTCAGCCAGTGGAACGTTTTGCCCTGGATTGTTCAAATCCTTGCCAATTGTTCCCCAAAGTCATCACAGGTTCTTTTTCAGCGTACAATGGAGCAGGATGTGCAGCTATCACCAAGCCATTAATTTCTACTTTCACACCCATCCACAGTAATCTCATGACTCCCATTCTTACTCCCTGAGATAATGTGACCCTTCCATTCTTCCTTGAACCCTCACACCTCGCTTCTTTGCACGCAGTCAGCTCCAGTCCAATTACAGTTTTCAGTATTTTCATTTTGGAAAGAAATTCACGGCCAACTTGGACTTTCTCGCCTCATACTCTGTGGAAGGAGTATGTATGCCTTCTCCATATTCTTGACTAAGTCTTCTCTTGCTTAAGGGTAGCTGATCCTCTTGTGCCTTCTTTCACCTCCTAAAGGAGAAAGCTAAGCTCAGGACAAGCCAGGTTACTTCCTGGAAGGCCATACTTGGCACAGTTTGGGGTAATAAAAGTCTCCCATCCCTGTGACTTTCTGCCCTTTAGAGCAGAGGTTTTCAAACTTGGCAACTTTAAGACTTGTGGACTTCAACTCTCAGAATTCTCCAGCCAGCTATGCTGGCTGGAGAATTCTGGGAATTGAAGTCCACAAGTCTTAAAGTTGCCAAGTTTGGGGACCCCTGCTTTAGAGTAAGGTGACCAGACGTCCCGCTTTTGGCGGGACAGTCCCGCTTTTTAATAATTTGTCCCGCGTCCCACAGCATTTCAAAAAACTCCCGCTTTTTGAATTTGAATTTGCCCTGCACACCCCTCTGCCTCCTGCCTCCTGCTGCTTCCTCCTGCCAGGGGGGGAGGGAGGGCAGTGAGAGGGGCAGCGGCGGTCTTGCCTGTTCATCGCCGCAGAGCCGAAGAAGCTGGTGGCGTTCGCGGCGCGAGGCTTCCCCTTCCCGCTTTCCCCGGCCGCCGGGACACCGCCATTTGCGTTCTTTTGCCCTCTGCGCAAGCAGAACGCTTTGCGCATGCGCAGAGGGCAAAAGAACGCAAATGGCGGTGTCCCGGCGGCCGGGGAAAGCGGGAAGGGGAAGCCTCGCGCCGCGAACGCCACCAGCTTCTTCGGCTCTGCGGCGACGGACAGGCAAGACCGCACTTATAGGAACCCACCCCTGGCTGCGATGAAGGGGGGGTGTTTGGGGGGGTGCACAAAGAGGATAAGAGAAACGGACCCCTCCCATCTTGCTCCCCTAGAAACCCCCCCATCAATGGTGTCCCGCTTTACAAATATTAAAATCTGGTCACCTTACTTTAGAGAGATCTCTTCTTTGTAGCAATCTAGATGTGCCTTATTTTTTTCCCTTTCTCTTCCCAGTTCTTCTCCAAATGGCCCACTTAGCTTAGAACCTGGTCCAGAGCAAAGCCAAGACGTGGCTGGGGCACAGGTAAGGCCCACCTACACAAAGTTCCCATGGGGTTTGCTGATTATTGTTCCTTTTTATGAAGACTCCTTTATAATAAGGTCATCAATCTTAATGGCTATCTAAAATGATTCTATTTTAAGCAATGAGTTGGGGGAAAAAATACAAGTATTTTGAATTGACTGAAAATCAAGCCGGTTTGGATTTGAGAGGGGACACCCAGAGTCTTCAAAAGAAAAGAGACCCTCGTGTGGTTTGAGGTGGGCCACTTGGAGAATGTGCCAATGATGAGAAAGGCAACCTGTCAGCAGCTGCTTTGGTGATGGTGCTGCTGTTGGAAGGAGGAGGAGGAGGACAACCACCACAACTACCTCCTGGGAGAAGGTTGTCTGTGAGCCTTTCCTGCCTGTTGGACTTGTTCCCCAGGCCTCTGGCTTCAAGGAACCCCAAAAAGAATCCAGGGAAGCCTTAAACCTAGAGCTAGGATTGTGCCTACCTTCCCTTAGAGCAGCGGTTCTCAACCTGTGGGTCGCGACCCCTTTGGGGGTGGAATGACCCTTTCACAAGGGTCACCTAAGACCATCGGAAAACACATATTTCCGATGGTCTTAGGAACTGAGACACCGTTCCTCTGTCTGTCTCCAAGCGGGTCCACCCACATGCAAATAGACTACTACTACAGATTTCTGAAGCTGCTTCTTTTCAGGAACAGAGATTAACATTTTTCCTTCCAAACAAAGCTGAATGGGGAAAATTATTCCATCAATAAACACAGGATTAAACATCACCAAGCACAGAATTAAAACTTCATCAAAAACCAGTTTTAGACCAAAACTCAGAAAGGGTATGTAAACTCATGTTTGAATGTCAATCTTTCTAGCTAGCCAAGAAGCCTTGCTGAATGTCACTCATCTTGGTTCCTTGTCATTCAAAGCTTCTTTCAGGTGGCTCTGTGCTGGAAGAACTCCAACAGGGGAGTATTTCCTCCCAACAGCAGTGTAAAACAACCCTTCCCCTTTAAGAAAGTCAAGCAAAGAAAAAAAACACTTTGGAGACAGTAAGTCTAGGCGTACTGCCAAGAATGTAATAAGGGTTAGTTAGAGGCAGTTTCTGTAAGCAGGGCAATAAAGATTAGGCTATAGAAACAACACCAGAATGTTGTAATTCCTTACAGGATTAACCCTGTAAAGTGGAAAAAAACAAAAGGAGATTTCTAACAACTGGTTCTCCGAACTGCTTAGAAAGGTAACAACCGGTTCTAGCCAACCTGTTAGAACTGGTAGAATCCCACCTCTGGTTGTGCCCCTCCCCCAAAGTAGGTCAACTTCCCATGTGGTGATATGGGGAGAGGAAGGAGATGGGTGCCCGACTCACTTCCCAGACAAAGTGAGGCTTGAATGGCTGGCCAGAATTCTCAGTTGCAACACCCTGTTAAGCCAAGGCTGCAAGGGGCTGGGAGCCCTCCTGAATTGGGGTCTTCCCCAGCACTCCTCCTCAAGCCCTCCACTGACCTTCCTCAGCTCCGGCCCCCTCCGGCCCTACAGGCTCCCACAGTTCAGGCAGGTTACATGGTAGAGGTGGGGCTCCTTAGGAAGCAGGAATTGTTGGCCCTTCAGGTAGCTGGTTAGATGCTCTTCACGTAAAGCTGCTGCCTTTAGCAGGATTCCAGATCCTAATAGTGGGTGGCTGGGGTTTTGTTTAACGGGTTTGCATTACTTACACTGGTTTAAGAAGCAACGCGTGCAAATAAAATCTGTTTTAGTATCCTGGGCCTATTGGTTTGCCTTCCAGTTTGGCAGCCGGCCAGGAAGGAAGGAAGGAAGGAAGGAAGGAAGGAAGGAAGGAAGGAAGGAAGGAAGGAAGGAAGGAAGGAAGGAAGGAAGGAAGGAAGGAAGGAAGGAAGGAAGGAAGGTTGCTTGGGGAAGGACTTGGCTGCATGTTAGAAAAAAGACAGAACTCTTAGCAGGCAATGTTGGTGTGGCAAGAATGTGTTTAAGACCAGTAACCAGACTTCCGGTTCCGGATCGCTGCATCGCGGACGCTCCTCGTTGAGCGCCTTTCCTTTTCCCCGTTAAAGCCGCCAGAACAGCTGTCTGGCGGCTTGAAAGTCTCTGCCCCGGGCAAAGGGGAGAGATGAGAGCCGGACAGGTGGGGTAGAGCCCCCCCTAGTGCCCCAAGTGTCAGCTAGGGGCGCGAAAGGTGAGGGCTCCCCAGCCAGCCTGTCTCTTGCTCCGGGGACTTGGAAACCTCCGCTTTTGCAGAGCAAGATGCTGTGACCACCCGCTGCTTCGTGAATGGGATTACAACTACTTAATTGTTTAAACAAGCAGACAGAGAGAGACAGGATTTTAAAGGGCAAGTACAGATTTTTTTTTTCTTTCAACTCCACTGCTGATTTTCACTTCGGAAGAAACTAAGTAACAGTTATTAGGCTACAACATGGCGATCGGAGAAAGTGGGAGGAGAAGTGAAAGTAACTTTCGTTTCCCTAGCAGCTTTTTTTCTTATGGAAATTTTTGATTTTGAAAGTTGGCTTTACTCTCTCTGTCTCCCGATTCTGGATTAAATAATAACTGACAATTTTTTAAAAATAAAATTCTATCTGGCTTTGGAATTTGAAAGAATTTTAAAAGAAATTTAAAAGAACTTTAACTAGAGGCTTGGCTTTTTCTTTGTTCACCACTGGAAATACTAAAATGGCTTCAAAATCTGGAAAGATTGTTTTGAATAAAAGAATGGATTATTCATCTGGTTATATTTCTAAAATGCAACTTACCACTGAGTTAACACCCCCAAAGTCTTTAACACCTGAAAATTTAATAAGTACCTTAAAGATTATGAAAGATGAACTTATTGTTGAATTTAACCAAAAAATTAGTGAAATAGATAATAAAATGCAGGCTGCTTTAAAGAATATTGACCAACAAATTAGAAATGATGTGTTGGAGGTATGTAAAGGTCTAGCAACAAATATTGAAGTTTTGGCAAACCGCATTGAAGAAAACAAACAAGTTTTGACAACTTCAGTAGAATATATAGATAAAATACAAAATGACATTGCAAATTTTGAAACAGAGGTGTTAATGACGCAATTCAGATCCATGGAATTTGCCATAAGGGTCAGGGGGTTGAAAGAAGGATTATATGAAGATTTGAAAGGAAGGATGGTGGAAGCTTTGGAGCAGGTGTCTGGACTGTCTAAAGAAGAACTAGCCAGGCAAATTGATAAAATATATAGAATCAACTCCTGGTATGCAAAACAAAAACACCTACCAAGGGATATTGTAATATACTTTACTACAAGAGCCTTACGGAATAGGATTATACAGGCGACGTTTAAAAATAACCTGCAGGTGAATGGCCAGGAACTGATGATATGGAAAGAAATTCCCTCTAAAATGCTCAAAGCCAGAAAAGATTATACCTTTCTGATTGATGAATTTAAAAGGTTAAATTTACATTACAAATGGGAAGCACCAACAGGAGTTGCAGTGAAATTTCTGGGAAAAAGATATCGGCTTAATACAACAAAGAAAGCTACTGAATTTTATGTCAACGTCTTAAAGGCTGATATATCCAAGATTCCAGAGGAAAGATGTATGAAAACAAAAGAGGAGGAGGAGGGAAAGCCATCCCTTCCTCTTCAAATCGAAACAGATTTACAAAATTTAAATGATTGGCAGAGCCAGACAGATGTCTACAGTCTGGAAAAGGAGATGGAAGATCGGGGTCAGATGGGAGGCGAGCTGACAACTACAAAATTATCAAGTTACAAAAAGATGCAACCATCATCAAGATACAACAAGATGCAGTGTTGAAGTTTATTGGACAGATGGTTGCCATTATGACTGTACTTTTCTTTTTCCCTTCTTTCCTTAATTTTTTTTTCTTTTCTTTACTTCTTGCATTCTTTTTTTTTTCTTTTGTTTTTTTGGGGGGGCTTATTCAAAGTATTATTAATTCTTTTTAAAGATTTAGAACTTTTTTGAACCTAATAATTTAATACATAGTAACATTTTGTTACTAATAGAGTGGTAGAATTTATGATGAAGTTTAAGGTTTTTGTATTATTATTTAGTTATTTTTTGTGTAATATCAATTTAAGTTTTATTTAATTGTGAGAAAGATTTGGAATTGTTATCTATCCAGTTATAAAATATTACAATTAGATTTAACATTTTTTTTTTGGGAGGAAGGTTATTTAAAGTTTGGAATTAGTGCTTATAATCTGATATATAGTAATAGTAAGTTATTTATATACTGATTGATTTTATGATGAAGTTTAAGGTTTTTGTATTTAATACTTAGTCATCATTTATGTAATAATCATTTAATTCTTAGTTAACAGTGAAGAAATGTTGTGAAGGGTAGATGATTGAAAGGAGGAGGAAGGAATTTTTATTAGTGTACAATTTGGAGTTGAAGTTTTAAAAAAATAAGGTGGAAGTCAAAATTTTTTAATTTAATTTAAATTTATTTTATTGATATTATGCCCTGTACTCTCTCTGGGAAGTCCGGGGGGGAGGGGGGAGGGAAAGGGGTGGGTTAGGGGGGAGAAAAATTAAAAAAAATGTTTGTACTTTCTATTTAATGTTTAGCTATTATCTATGTAATTTTGTACTAATAAAACTTTTTGGAAAAAAAAAAAAAAAAAAAAAAAAAGACCAGTAACCAGTAACCAGTAACCTGTTCCACACCCTGCTTAGGAGAGTCATCCAAAAGCCTCCGTTGACCAACCCCCCATGTATTGCTGACATAAACTTCATTAGTGACAGTTTAAAAAGCCAATATAAATCACTTTTGTCCACTTAAGTTATCCGTTGCTAAGTGCATCAGCATTCTAATATGAGTTAGATGGTAGAGAATAAACATGGTGACTTAGACAGAGATACGCAAAAAAAAAAAAAAAAACCCCACACAACCCATTACCTTGGCAAAAAGGGGGCAAAGCATTTTTAAGCCCCGAACACTTTGGAAGTGACTCATGGAGCCGCTGCCCTAATTAACTGAAGGAGAAGCTGCAACACAGAATCACCAGATCCTATTACTGTGGGCCATCAAAACCAAATACTTTTGGCCTTTCTGTAGAATTGATATTCTGGTCTGTCTGTTGAGTGTAGCTGACAATAGGGATGAAACTTAAAAGGATTTAGATTCAGATTGTCAATAACTTCTGGACAGTAAGGTCTGCCAAGGGACTGGATAGTCCTCTATCAGGAATGGGATAGTGATTTCTGCAGGGAATTGAATCTGATGATCTCGTAGGTCACAGATCATGGTTCTCTGATCTGTGCAGCAACAGATTTAAGTGAATTTGGTTTGGACTGGATTTATTGCAGTAGAGGCTCACGGGAAGATCCTTTTGAACACAAAGAAGATAAAATAACATCAGGTTGCAAGTCTGCATTTTAACAGGGCATTTAAAAGATAAGGCATTTTACACTCAAAAGACTAGCTCATAAATGTTTCTCCCACATATATTCTTCCAAGTATTTAGATGCTGTATATCTATATAAACAAGGCTTTGTAGCAAAACTGAGCATGTTAAAACAGATAGTAACCTAGGAACTACAAGACTAATGAGAATAGGTGGGATAACAGCCCTACATTAAACCAAATCAATTTACACACAGTGTGATAAGAACAATAAATGGGTGCAAAGTCATCTGATTCCCAAGGCTTTGAGCAGCTCTAGAGGCGAAAGGAGAGATGGGAAATAAGATCAGGCTGGAGCAGGATCTCCTTCTCCATATTCAGCCTAAGGCAGTGGGAAGACATCCAGGAATGCCAGTAAGGCAGTGGATTATAGTTGAACACCTGTTATGGGATTAGTATTATCAGCATAACAATGGTATTGATCCTGTATCCAAAATGAAGGCACCCAGTGGAAAAGAGTAGAGAAAGGAGGATCTGGGATTGATCCCTGAGGGATACCTGCTGCAAGGAGAAATGTATTGATGGAAAAAGAACAAGAAGACAAAATATTTTAACCAAACAAGGGCCCAGCCAATGATACTAGGTGGTTTTGTTATGCCAGGGAAAGAAATCTGGATTATCCAAGGGTAAGGTGACCAGACGTCCCGCTTTTGGCGGGACAGTCCCGCTTTTTGATAATTTGTCCCGTGTCCCGCGGTGTTTCAAAAAAGTCCCGCTTTTTTCGGCCAGGCCAGTCGTTCGGCGTAGAGCCTATGGAACTGCGGCGGTCGCGGCACGGGGCTTCTCCCGCCCACTTCCCCCGCCTGGCTGGACGCCACCATTCGGGTTATTTTGCCCTCTGTGCATGCGCAGAACGCTTTGCGCATGCGCAGAGGACAAAATAACCCAAATGGCGGCGTCCAGCCGGGCAGGGGAAGCGGGCAGGAGAAGCCCCGCGCTGCGACCGCCGCCACTTCCATCGCCCGGCCGAACCGGCGACGAACAGGTAAGCCTACACCAGTAGGAACCCTCCCCTGCCGGCGACGAACAGGTAAGCCTACACCAGTAGGAACCCACCCCTGGCTGCGATGAAGGGGGGGTGTTTGGGGGGGGTGCACAAAGCTGCAGGATAAGAGAGACGGACCCCTCCCGTCTTGCTCCCCTAGAAACCCCCCCCCGTCAATGGTGTCCTGCTTTACAAAAAATAAAATCTGGTCACCTTATCCAAGGGAGAAATGCCAGCACAAGTAAAGCATTGAGAAAGTGCCTTCTCAGTGGACTGGACTGGCCAAAATCCAGACTGAGATGGACCCAGAAGGCTTTTAGGAGATAAAATAAGAGCCAGGTGTGAGAGAGGAAGTCAAGGGTTTTAAATAAAGGATGCAGAGCAAAGGCTGCTAAGTTGCACCCAGAAGGATCTAAGGAGGGCTCCTTCCTCACCAAAGGATGAAATGCATGCTTGTAAAAAAGAGACTATTTGTGATTAAAGAAGTAAAATAATACAGGCTAGAAAAAGAGACAAAAGAGTAGGATGAAAAAAGAAATCAGAAGGGAACCGTCTTATTATTTGTTGAACTTCACTCTCCTTCAAATATGGAGGCAGTAGGAAGCATAGCAGAGGACGGCTAGTAGAAGTAAAAGAATGAACATTATTGGTCACCTTAATAGAGAAAAATCCTCCCAAGTCCTGAACTGAAAGAGAAATGCTGGGAGGTTATATGTTTGCTTGTCAGAGGGCTACATGAGGCGAGCAGGGAATGAAAGCTGGCAAAAAGCTGGTGAGGAATCCAGCCTCAAAGCAAGCCTGTTTTTCTCTCTGGCAGCTGATGAAAGTAATTGCCCAAAGCAGTGTGTGTGTGTGTGTGTGTGTGTGTGTGTGTGTGTGTGTGTGTGCGTGTGTGTGTGTGTGCGTGCGTGCGTGTGTGTGTGTTCCCAAGGTACCTGATGAAGAGGACTGGCTCTTAGTAGTAGTTTGTAGCCAGTAGCAAACTACTCCGGAATTACCTTGGTGAGAGTAGGGTTCGATTATAAAGGCATGTCATGTATATGTTTGTAGTAAATTTACGGATACAGATTAAGAGAGTTGGAAGGGACCTTGTAGGTCATCTATTTTATTTTTTTATTTTTTTTATTTTGTCAAGTACGTGTTAGTAATATACATAGATATAACATTGTTTATGTACATAAGATGGGTACTGATAAGACAGGGACGGTAGGCACGCTGGTGCACTTATGCACGCCCCTTACTGACCTCTTAGGAATCGGGTGAGGTCAACAGTGGAAAGTCTTAGGGTAAAGTTTTGGGGGTTTGATCTAGCAGGAGACCCTACACCATTTCTGACAAATGGCAGTCCAATCTCTTCTTGAAAGCCTCCAGTGATGAAGCTCTCACAACTTCTGAAGGCAACTTCTGTTCCATGGGTTGATTGTTCTCTCTGTCAGAAAATTCCTCATTATTTCCAGGTTGAATCTCTCCTTGATCACTTTCCATCCATTATTATTCCTTGTCTGGCCTTCGAGTGCCTTGGAAAACAGCTTGACCCCTTCCTCTCTGTGGCAGCCCCTCAAATATTGGAAGACTGATCTCGTGTCTCCCCTGGTCCTTCTCTTCACTAGACTAGCCATGCCACCCAAAGAATTGAAGTACAGCGTTTATGGAATATCAAGTAGCTAAACCACGAAGAGGATGAGCAAAACAGACTGGGGCTAAATCCCAGCAAGGCAGAACTAGCCCAGTTCCATGGATGTTCCATTTATTGCTCCAAAGCAGTTCTATTGACGGCAACTTCTGGGAAAGCTTGGGGAAGCTGTGGCCAGGAAGGCTGCTGTTAACCCAGTGCTTCTCAAATAGTGGGGCGGGCCACCCTGGGGGGGCGCAGAGCAATGCCAGGGGGGGCGCATGACTCCGGGGAATGTGCCAAGCTGGCGCAGTGGTTACAGTGCAGCTACTGCAGGCTACTTCAGCTGACTGCTAGCTGCAGTTCAGCTGTTCAAATCTCACCGGCTCAAGGTTGACTCAGCCTTCCATCCTTCTGAGGTCGGTAAAATGAGGACCCAGATTGTTGGGGGCAATATGCTGAACTCTGTAAACCGCTTAGAGAGAGCTGTAAAGCACTATGAAGCGGTATATAAGTCTAAGTGCTATTGCTATTGCTATTGCTATTTTTTTGCCGCAGGGAGTAGGGGTTTTTTGCACCAAACAATAGCACACAGCACAGAGTAGGAGATATGAAGTGCAGATAAGAGACACCATGGAAAAATATTTAACAGGGATGAAAAGAAAGGAGGAGAGAGACGGAGATAATGAGACAAACGTAAGTCTCCTGAAAGCTAAGACGAGGAAATATGACGAAGCGTATGTAGCGCTTGGCTTCACTGTGACTACGGTGGGAGACGAGGAAAGACCGGTATGTTTACTGTGTCTAAACATGTTGGCAGTGGATACAGCATGAAGCCAAATAAAAAGGTGTCACTTAAACACATTACACCCCAATCACGCTGATAATCCGCTTGAGTTTTTTCAGCGAAAACGTGCCAAATATTGCAAACAATCGTCCCAGCGGAGAGTTGGGGGGGGCGCAAAATGTTTACTTCTTCCTAGGGGGGGCGTAACAGAAAATAATTGAGAAGCACTGTGTTAACCTAAAAGCCCAGGTCGTCTTTCCCAGGTAGAATCTGCTTATGCAGGGACCAGAAGGAGGGAATACTGCAAGTGTGAGAGATTCCCAGAGACTCCCAGAAAAGGCCCTTCTCAGTTGCAGTGTGCCCAGGAGTTCAATGTTGCCCATCCTTCTCACATTTCCTTCTCTCCTTCAGCAAAAGGAGTTAATCCTGAAGGGCAGCCCTTAAATTGGACAGCAACCAACTCTACTTAATATTGATTGTTTTATGGCTGTTTTGAACTCTAAACCTTGTAAACCAGCTAGAGTTGCAGGGGTAATTGTTGGTAATAAATGCATTCCACTACTCAACAGCTGATCTACTGTATTTGTTGCTATAAAATTGTAATGGATGATTACAGCCATAAGGTACAAGCTTGCATGTTTGGGTTTGTATATGTATTTTTAGAGAGAGGTTTTGTCCTCTAAAACTGAAAGTTGTCAACAATTTTGTGTGCATTTGCAGGTTACTGAGCTGAATGAGCCTCTTTCAGATGGAGAGAGAAATCTGTTATGTAGCCTGGGAGAATGTCGGTGCCAGGGAATCTTTCTGGTGACTCATCAGCAGCATTGAGCAGAAAGCCCATGCTGATGAGGATGAAAAGAAGCTGTAAAAACTGAAAGCACAGAAGGAGAAAATGGAGAACACAACGATGTCTTGGCTTCCCAAGATAAGTTCTCAACCAAAAACTCTGGTGATATTCAGTGAGAACAAGAACGAAAGATGATTATTGCTACTATTTGGCTAAAGTACTCCAGAGAGTAGAAAAACAGTGTGGTGGATGCATCTGAGGTTGCTTACAAGGAAGGCTGTGAAATGGCTGCTTTCTAGCCCAATAAATGTTGGGTGGAGGTATTCTAGGGTTGGACACGTGGAATGAAGAAGATCACCTCTCTTTGGATGTCAACCAGCAGGAAGAGGAAACCAGGGAGGGGGGCACCATCTGAAGACCTTTCGGATCCCAGCTTTCCATCCATTATCACCTCACTGCCCTCATTCATCAGTCCTTTGCCGTGGTCACATCATGCGTCTAGTGCACATCTGTGTGGTTGGCCAAATGTGCTGCTGCAGAGACAGAGCTGTATGGTTTATGACGGATAGGAATTTTCCTATCAAAGAGGTGATATAGGATCTTGCTTCTTTGAAGTCATTCTTACTTAGAAAATAAAACCGAGATTCAATTCTAATTAATAAAATATTTATTTCAGTACAAAAGTAACAAAATATAAACCTTAATAAGCTACATTTTCTCAGCTAAGAATTCACGTCTGCCTTGGGCGAGGCTCACAGGAGAAGAAGGGAGGAGGAGACTCCGGGAATGCACACATGCGTAGTAAAACTTATCACATGTCTGCTTGATTAGAAAATACAATAAACCTAGAAATATTGCAGAGGTGCTCAACTGGCAATATCCACATCGTGACAGTTTAGCATTGTGGCATGTTTTTATATAATTTTATTATGCCAAAATATAAAATACAGGTGAAAAGAAAGATAATGGGGAAGGAGAAAAGAGGAAAAGAAGTGTGGGTTAAAGGGGGAAAAACGCATTAGGTTCTCCTGCTTGAGCAGGGGGCTGGACTAGAAGACCTCCAAGGTCCCTTCCAGCTCATTCTATTCTATTTGAAATTTCCTGACAGAACTTATCAGCACAGTAGAATAAAGACAATTACGATACAGCCACGACTTTTCACTTTTGCATAGTGTCAACTAGCTGTTTCTATAACAACAGACTTACTGTATCTAATCAGCAAACCCCAAAGTCAAACTTTCATTTTTTTTCAGCCCAAAAACAAAGTCTAGAAGTAGTTTCCAAGTAGAAACAAAAGTAGATGTTTTTTTTCTTTGATTAAAGCAGCTAATATGGCCATCTCAGTTCCCATCAGTTTTTTCCAGCCATTCTTCCATTGGGGAAGTTAGTGTATCTTTCCACTCTTGCTGTGGTCAGCATATACCAGTACAACAACAAAGTTCCTGATTTTTTTTTTCAAGTTCCTTGTCCACTCACTTGTTGAGTTCTATTTTCATTTTGAGGATTGTCTGTATTAAAATATGAATCTTACCCCAGTATTTCTTCGCTTTGTCACAAGTCCATCAAAGATGGTAAAGTTTCTTCTTTACATTTCCAACATATATTTGAAATACCTTTATGCATCTTTGACAATTGCTTAAGTATTAAATATCTATATCATTTTATTAAAAAAATATTTTAAGTTATAATTCATTGCAAATTTTAAACCCTTCATCCACATGTTTTCCCATTGTTCAAGCATTATATTATACCCAAAGTTCTTTGCTCATTGAATCACACAAACTTTCACATACTCATTTTCCAAGTTCAAATTCAGTAACCATAAGCCTTGGCAATGACATGTTCATCATTACCACAGAATATAATTTCAAATTCATTTTTTACAGAGTCAACCCTGTAACCCCTTTTGTCCATCTTGAATATTTCCTTCAGTTGTAAACATGTTAACCCGTGACAGACAGGCCCTTCTGACTCCAGCTCTTCTTTGACTTGAGATTAGGTTCATCTTGATCAAAAAATATTTGAGCAGAAGTCCACCAATCTGGCCTCATCGCCAAATCTTTTCTAAAAAAGAACAAAAGTTTCCTGAGTTCCCTTCAAAGAGAACTTTATTTTATGTTTATTCCAAACTTTCAGATCAAAGATCTGGAAGTGGCCCATTGGCCATTCTTTGAGTGCCCGTCCCAGCTGACACAAAAGAGTTGCCCCTTCCCTCTCTGCTCCCTGCCCCTTATGGGCATCAAAGTCAAAGGCTGGAAGAAGAGCTTATTTCGCCTTTGCCCATGTTTAACCCTCTCTACACAACCAGTGCGCATGTGTGCATTCCTAAACCATCCTCTGCTACCATGTTGGGGTGAGAATAAGATCTCATAGAGGCGATTTAGATCTTTTCTTGGAATTCAGACAGTTAGAAATAAAGCCGAGATTAAAAGTCTAATAGAAAATATTTATTTCAGTACAAAAAACAATAAATCCTGAATAATTACATCTTTGCTAAGAAAACACGACCGTTCAGGTCAAGAGCTAAGGCAGAAGAGAATTAATGGTGGTTTAGGAATGCACACATGCGTACAAGATCATATCACGTGTTCTGCTTATATTGGAATGTACCATGACCCTGCATAGACATACAACTGACAATATTCACTACGTGACACTGGATGTGGTTGCGGGAGAGGAAAACTGAAATGGCTGCTGGGAAGGGTTGCCGGAAGACATCCAGAAAATGGCTTTCTAGGACAGCTTTGATCACCAAAATCCATAAGAAGGAACCATACATCCTTCTGTTGTGTTTGCACATGGGGATTCATTCATACAGTCAATCTAATGCATCACCTTTCAGGGTTTTAATGAAAAGCTAACACTCAGAAGTACTTAATTTGGTGCTTGGTGTGGGGTCTCTTTCCAGGTAGAGTTCATTCCAGAAAAAGAAACCATCATGGATCTGAGGCACTTGTTAAGGCTTCTGGAGGGCTTAGCTCAACAGGGCTCTGGAGGGTTCTCCATTCTGCCAACACTGTCTTTGTCTGTGGGTTCTCATGCTTAGATCTGCTTCCCCGTTTTCATGTGCTCCATCAGACCGCCAATCCTTGCCTTGCTTCTTAGTACTTTCCTCTTGACTTTCAGGGCATATAGCCCTAGTAATGCCATGATGTCATTGCCCAAGCAATGGTTGCCATGGGGACTGGATGACGTGTCATGTAGAAAGTTGCTAGGGATACAGAGCTGGCTTGGAGGGAGGGGAGATGAAACATCTGCAAAGAGTCTTTGTGAACATAGGAGAAGAGCAGGAACATAATTCAGAGGAGACACAATAAAAATTTAATTTCCTGGATTTTGAATGTCAGATAGGTCTCGCGTGCCAACCGCTCAAATTAATTCCAAGACAGGAACTCGTAGGGAAAGAGTTGCGTTCTGGGAGGGGGGAGGAGCTTCTCCAAAGAGTCCTAAAAAGATAATTTTGAAGACTTAAAATGATGGAGTGGGGGACATGGGGGGGGGGAGAGGGAGAGAAAGACAGCAGCAGCCAACTTGGCTGCACAAAAGGCTTTGTGAAAAGGACTCCTGTGGCAAGTGGAAGGAGGTCACCAGGGGCGGGTTCCTAATTTTTTTGCAACCACTCTGTGGGTGTGGCTTATTTTGTGGGTGTGGCTTGCTGGTCATGTGACCGGGTGGGCGTGGCTTGCCAGTCATATATTAGCTATTTCAGAGAGATGTTACTACTATTTTTGCTATTTTATACCTTACATGAAAAGCTTTGCATACAAAGTGCGTGTTACACCATGGCTACACAGCAACCTTTATATGCAGAAAATGTTATAGTTAAAAGTCTCATACAGCATTTTTGGTTTCAGTCATGGATTCCTTAGACGAAAATATTGAGGACTGTTAAAAAGAACAATATCTTTTAACAGTCCTCAATGTTTTCGTCTAAAGAATAACAGTATAAAACTGTATGAAATTAATAGTATAAAAGGTTAAGCTTTCGGAAAATGCCCACTTTGGGAAGCTTTAGGCAAAAGCGAAGGAAAAGTGTCAAATGCGAGCTTCTTATTATTTTCAAGCGAAGGGACGGGGAAAGACTTAATTGTCAGGTTTCTGGGCATGCGCAGAAGAAAATTTTTAAAAAAATTAAAAAAAATTTTTTTAAATGGCAGCGCCCAGGCACCGGCAACTGATTGCACTGGTACTGTGACGTCACCAGTGGGCCGCTACCGGTGCTATAGAGTGGACCGCACCGGTAGGAACCCACTACTGGCAGGTCACCACAGATATATGAACAGACACACCTGCCTTTGCAGAAGGACTGCCAGGAAAGCTAAAAAATAAACTGAGATTAATGAAGGATGATCAGGACAACACAAAGAGTGTCTTCAGAAACTCAAAAGGAAAAGGAAACCATAAACCAGCAGCTTAATGAAGGAGGAGAGAAGAAAAAATCCAGAGTGAGTTAACGCAGGTGATGGGTGGAGCAGATCCTAAGGGACTCCTTCCAGGTCTGTGTTCCTATGAGGTCCAAATCCCAAGTCATTGATGACTTACAGAACAACCCACAAAGATCCTCAAATAAGACACTTTAGGCCAATGTTTCCCAACCTTGGCAAGTTGAAGATGTCTGGACTTCAACTCCCAGAATTCCCCAGCCAGCGAATGCTGGCTGGGGAATTCTGGGAGTTGAAGTCCAGACATCTTCAACTTGCCAAGGTTGGGAAACACTGCTTTAGGCCAAAGGCGCCTCTGGCTTTTGGGAACCCTTTCCCCTTTCCAGAGTAGCCCAACCTTTGTCTTGCTGGAGGGGTAAGAACCCATTTGTGAAATTTCAGCTTCTTTGTCCTCCTCTTAGGAGGGCAGGAATATGTCAGGGTTCCAAACAGCATCGAAAATTAAATCAGAGTCCGAGGCAAAGGATTCCTCAAAGTTCCAATTTATTAGCAGAGCCATGTTGGCACATCTGGGAGAAACCCGAATCTGAAGTCCCCGGGGTTTCTCCACCCAGTTGAAAGTTCAAGCCCTTGTCCCCACACCCCCAAGTCCATCACGTTGACCAATCTTCATCTGCCAACTTGGCAGCAACTCCCATCTCCTTCCGTGCAGGTGCAGGAGTGCAAAGACAAAGGATGACCTTGACAATCCAGAAGGAATTTGTTACGGCTACATGCAGACACCCCTCATGAAATAACCCCTCCCAAATTCCCATTAGCAAAGAACACATTTTAAAATAGCATAAAGTGTGGCAGGCCAAAGACCCCAACTAAAATGGCTTCGGCCTGACAGAACGTGGCTGAGAAAACTCAACGGAGCAACAACCTGCATTTCTGCAATGACTCTGCAGGAGGCAGAGCACCCCAAGGGATGAGCCAACAGCGGCACAGATGCTCTTCTTCAGGATGATGGCAGGGTGAATTATTTAATTTCCCCACTGAACCATTTCACTTCCTCCGTTTGTTGGCACGGGGCAGGGGTAACGTGTTTGGTGCAAGCATGTGATTTTTGCAACAGGGCATGCCACTAAAACGGTCACCACTCATGAACAAGGATACCATTGGAGAAGAGCCAAGGTAGCCCCAGAACAGAAGTGCTTTTTCCAATTAACCAATTTTATTAAAAAGCAGAGGATTTTGTGAGCTAGGTTGATATTGCATATCGATTGCCATCCGCCCTACATCAATCTAGCCTGCCCCAGTCTAGTCCCTCAGTAAAACTGCCTGGTCGGAACAGGGGCTTCAGGGCCCCTCCCGATTATTTGCCATCAACAAAAGTGTGCCTAATACTGGATTTAGTCCTACTTGAGAGACCTGTTTCAAATTCTAATTCAGCCAGTCACTATCAGCTGGATCTACCTCACAAGGTGGCTGTGAGTGAGGGGGGGGGAGATCTGTTGGGCTTACCTACCTGGAAGAGTGGCAGGACAGAAAGGCATCCAATAAATAATTCCATGTTTCCCACGCTCTGCTCAGAAAGGTCTAACAAGGAAAACTCTACACTTTCCCAGTTACAAAATAGTTTTATTGATTCATGGAAATAACCAACTGCTTCCTTTATTGATAACAACTGAAAACAGTATAAAAGAACAGAGTAAACAGTTTAAAATACAAGACAGATTACATAGTAATTAACTGGTTGAAAGCCAACCAGGCATGTTGGGAGAAGAATATATCCAAGCCGTCCGAGTGCTACCATGTTAAAGATGAGAATAAAATCTCATAGAGGCGATGTGGATCTTTACTTGGAATTCAGACAGTTAGAAATAAAACCGAGATTTAAAAGTCTAATAGAAAATATTTATTTCAGTACAAAAACAATAAATCCTGAATAATTACATCTTTGCTAAGAAACACGACCGTTCAGGTCAACAGCTAAGGCAGAAGAAAATTAATGGTGACTTAGGAATGTAGACATGCGTACATGAACATCATATCACGTGTTCTGCTTGTATTGGAATATACCATCATATTAGGATAGGCGGGGTGCATCACCCTGCATAGACATACAACTGACAATATTCACACCGTGACAAGGCGGAGGGCCACTCCAGGTGAGATTCTGTCCAGGGCTGTTCTGCAGATCTTAGCAGTTGCAAAAGAGCCAGGATGGAGAGAAGGTTCTACCTGTAGCTCCATCTGAAATCATTGCTAAATGCTTGGCCAGGAGTCCCCACCTCTGCTGCAGAAGAGAGACTCCTTCTGGGCTGAGAAGGAGGGCAGCCCCCAGCACCAACACTGCCATCTGAGCAAGAAGTTTTCAGGGGATGAACTCCTGGGGGGCCCCGACATTGTCCTTTGGGAAAGTTGACCCTCCACCAAGCAGAATGCCTCCCACAAGTGCTCCAGGTGCCCCTCCAGAATCACCAGCCCCTTCTGGAATGCAACCCCATTGAGAACAGGCAGTGTCACGGTGTGAATATTGCCAGTTGTATGTCTATGCAGGGTGATGCACCCCTATCCTAAATATGATGGTACATTCCAATACAAGCAGAACACGTGATATGATGTTTCTTGCGCATGTCCACATTCCTAAGCCACCATTAATCTCTTCTGCCTTAGCTCTTGACCTGAACGGTCGTGTTTCTTAGCAAGGATGTAATTATTCAGGATTTATTGTTTTTATACTGAAATAAATATTTTCTATTAGACTTTAATATCGGCTTTATTTCTAACTGTCTGAATTCCAAGTGAAAGATCCATGATGTCGCCTCTATGGGGATATTTTTCCCTTGACAGGCAGGCTCCCCACCACCACCTTATTCAGGAACCTTTGGTCTGCAGAACCTTCATCTAGTCAAGAACCGTCATTTATTTGGGCAGAAACTGGAATAAATTTTTTTTGGGGGGGGAGTGTCTGGGGAGTACAAGCACACATGATTCACAGGTTGTGTAAAGGAGGCCATTGGCTGTCGAGTGCTGGGAAAATGATCCTCCTGGTCAGGAACGTGGCCTGTCTGGTGCCACCTGGGAAACCGATGCTGGGAAGAGCCAGTTTCTTGGCAAAATCCCTTGGCACAGCAAATGCAAGGCTGCCAACTGTTTCCGTGCTGCTTTTTTCGGCTGCTTTCAGACAGAAGACTCTTCCTAATGCTGCCAATTAAGGACGTGGCATAATTGTTCACTCTCCCCTTCCTTAATGCATTTTCTGTGGGAAGCAAAGTGATGGCAGATGCGAGAGAAAACCCGTTGCAGGCTCAGCACCTTCCCCTCCAAGGGGCCGGGGAAACAGAGGTACCCCACCAAGATGGAGAAGAGCTACCCCAAGCCACCTCTGTGAAGCCCCCCCCCATCTGCTGACTCTGAAGCCCCAGCCTCAGGTCATGAGGTGGAAGTCGGGTCTGCCCTTCGGGGCCAAAGGGCCCTTGGTTCACCGGATGGAACAGGCAGCACCAATTAGCAAGGCAGCCTTTTTCTTAACACTCAAGTACTGGCTAAGCTATAAGTATTTTGATAAGCTCAGCAATAAATAAATCATCAACCTCTGACAGCCACATCTCAGGAGAATCATTGACCAAGTGGGGAAGGTTTGGGAGCAGCAATTTGTCCACCTTGGGAGCTTTAAAATGGGTGGACCTCAATTCCCAGAATTCCCCAACCAGCATGGGCAAGTCCATCCATCTTAAAGCCGCCAAGGTGGAGAAACACCTGTCATTAGATTTTTAGATTTATTATTAGAGTTGGAAGGGACCTTGTAGGTCATCTAGTGCAACCCCCTGCTCAAGCAGGAGTTCCTACACCATTTGAGACAGATGGCAGTCCAGTCTCTCCTTGAAGGTCGCAAGTGTTGGGGCTCTCACATCCTCTGCTGGCAAGCTGTTCCACTGGTTGATCACTCTCGCCGTCAGAAAGTTTCTCCTCACTTCCAGGTTGAATCTCTCCTTGGTCAGCTTCCATCCGTTATTCCTTGTTTGGCTTTCTGGTGCCATAGAGAACAGCCTGACCCCCTCCTCTCTGTGGCATCCCCTCAAGTATTGGAACACTGCTATCATGTCACCCCTGGTCCTTCTCTTCGCCAGACTGGCCAAGCTCAGTTCCTGCAACCGCTCTTTGTATGTTTTATTTTCCAGACCCTTTATCATCCTGGTTGCTCTCTTCTGCATTTTCTCTAGGGTTTCAATGTCTAGACCTGGTCAGAGGAGAGCAGCCGGAGGGATGTAGAGCTTGGTAGAAAAAACTGAAGGGCAATAGTTGGCAGTCTGGGAAGGTGGAGCTTGGAGAAGGGAAAACTACATGATGGGGATCTTTATTTATTCATTCATTAAATTTATATGCTGCCCATCTCACTGTCATGTGTCTCTGGGCAGCTTTAAGAGAAGGCAGGGCAGATCGGAGAAGGAGCAAGAGGCTCCCTTACATGGAAGTGGATTTAAGAAGGGAGCAGGCTCTCCTTCATGGAGGGAGGAGGTCCATCCATCAGGGGACCCTGCAGGAGTGGAATGGATTCCCGTGAGCGAGATGGGCGGTCTCCAAATTTGATACATAAATGAAAATAAATAAATAGCTTTGGGCTCTGGGCAAGGGGTTGGAGTAGAGCAGAGGTCTTCAAACTTGGCAACTTTAAGACTTGTGGACTTCAACTCCCAGAATTCTCCAGCCAGCATAGCTGGCTGGAGAATTCTGGAAGTTGAAGTCCACAAGTCTTAAAATTGCCAAGTTTGGGGATCCCTGGAGTTGAGGATCTCCAAAGGTGGTTGCAACTTCGCCTTCTATCATTCTTTGGTTCTGTAGCAAATAATGACATGGCTAGTTTCATATCGGTGGACTTTAAGCTTCTAATCGGATTAAACCTATAAGCATATAAATCTGGTGAACTTTGACATGCAAATATGAACCTCATCAAAACTTCAATGGGACCAGAAGGATTTTGAATGATTCTTTTGTTTTCACTTTTGAATTCTTTTTAATTTCTCTCAGCAATATGCCCAGATCTAAAGAGGGAGACCAATTTACACGGAGTGGTCTTGACGTAAGGCATGGACTCAGCTGCGTTAGTTGTGCAAAGAATAGTTGTCCAGGGCACATCTACACAGCTAGTTGTGTGCTGCCGGACTCTAATTGACTCTGGGTTGCTCACAACCATCAAATAAAGAACTGTTTGTTTATTTATTAAACAAATTTATATGACCACCAAATTCATACACAGGGCAGCTTACAATATTAAAAATCCACAACATAAAAATAACACACACACACACAAACACATATACAGCAGCAGCAGCAACACAATTGGCACGACCTTCAGCACGACCTAAGCATAACTCATAAAATTATCTACTACAACGTCCTTCCTGTCAATGACTACTTCAGCTTCAACCACAACAATACACGAGCACACAACAGATACAAACTCAAAGTGAACCGCTCCAAACTTGACTGTAGAAAATACGACTTTAGCAACAGAGTGGTAAATGCCTGGAACTCACCACCTGACTCTGTGGTTTCGTCACCAAACCCCCAAAACTTTACCCTTAGACTGTCCACTGTTGACCTCACCCGATTCCTAAGAGGTCAGTAAGGGGCGTGCATAAGTGCACCAGCGTGCCTACCGTCCCTGTCCTAATGTTCCCGCTTATCAGTACCAATCATGTATATAAACAATGTTATATCTATGTATATTACCAACATGTACTTGACAAAAATAAATAAATAAATAAAATAAAAAACAATCAGATCAATCAGATGGGCTCCTTTCTCCAGTTGGGGCCCCTGAGCCCTTGGACAAAACCACGTCTTCAGGGCCCTTTGGAAAAGCAACAGTCAGAAATGAGCAAGTTAACGATGGAGATTCATCAAAAAGAAGACTCTGAATTCTATGAAACATGGATGAAATGGTATTCCTGGTTACAATCAAATAAAAATTTAAAATTATGGACACAGAACAAGACTTGATCCGAGAAATCTTTCCTTACCATCTTCTTCATAACAATGAAAATGATTATTATTGATGCGCATAATCTGAGAATATAAATATGAAAAATAATGTAAATATGAATAAATACGTTTTGGGTTAGTTTGAAGTAAATAGTAAAAGGGATAAATGTTAAAAGTAACTGATGTAGCAAGATGGATTGCAAAACTGGATTCAGTTACCCAAAGGTATAGCTGTTAAAATGAAATGCTGCTTTTTGTGTATTAGTGTTTGTATTTAGCAAAGAGGTTCTCCTGGTAACTTCTAGCCTCTCTGTGTCCCTGTTTCACCTCTGGGGATTTTGGAGACATTGTAAGTGCACACCTGGATGACCTCACCAGCTCCTTCTTCCTGGAAGGAAAGTCTTGAAGGTGAGCAACTTGGATTTTTCAGGCCATGACTAATCGCTGTGAGATTTCAGCAAAGAAACTACTCCTTCCATTGAGTAGTGCCGTCAGCAAGAATAGCTGGTTTGTTTATAAAATAAAAACAACTAAGCAGACTGTCAAATGGAGAGTTATACAGGCAAGGTTCCTGCTGGCACGTGAGCTTAAACTTTGGCAGGTGAGGGGCATTTTTAAGAGGTTTAGAAAAATGAATGAAAGAAGGAAAATAGCACAGAACGTAAGATCTGATCAAGAATCCGCCCTGCAGCCCATCCGCGCCGGAAAGTTTCTGCCTTTTAATCAAATTGGTCAATTAGAAAAAGGAGCTTTCAGCCTCTGGTTTTTTGCCAGTCTTCCTTCAACATCTTAATTAACTCTGGGCAGCTAACATAGCAAAACACTCAAACGCACATATAAAAACAGTAAAAAAAAACACCAAAAAAATCTCAATAAAAGACACATGATAAAAATAAACAACTCCTCACCAAAACTGTTAAACCATGAAGAACAAAATGTTCTTTTGTGTGGTCACATCTTGGCCTTAAATTCCCAGAGAAGAGACCATGTTTAAGGTCTTCCAGAAGGCCCACTGAGCCTTCAGGGCCGGCCAGCCTCCATTTGAGCACCAGCAACCAAGAAACGTCCCGTGGTAACATTGTACTCTTAACCAGAGCATACAAAACATTTGCTAGACCGATTCTTGAATACAGCTCATCTGTCTGGAACCCTCACTACATATCAGACATTCACACAATTGAGACTGTCCAGCGATACTTCACAAGAAGAGTATTACATTCCTCTGTTCACAACAGAATTCCTTATGAATCCAGACTTGAAATTTTGGGACTTCAAAATTTAGAACTCCGCTGCCTTCAATCTGACCTAAGTGTAGCTCACAAAATTATCTGCCACAATGTCCTACCTGTTAACGACTACTTCAGCTTCAACCGCAATAATACACGAGCTCACAATAGATACAAACTTAATGTAAACCGCTCCAAACTTGATTGCAAAAAAATCGACTTCAACAACAGAGTTGTCAACGCCTGGAACACTTTACCTGACTCAGTAGTTTCTTCCCCAAACCCCAAAAACTTCAACCTCGGATTATCTACCATCGACCTCACCCCATTCCTAAGAGGTCGGTAAGGGGCGTGCATAAGCGCACAATCGTGCCTACCATTCCTGTCCTAATGTACCCATATAATTCATACCTCTTTTACCCTTATTCATGCTTGTACTATTACATATATATTCAATCATGTTTTACTGTTTATACTTTGCTTATAATCATATATGCTTGACAAATAAACAAATGCAAATACAAATACATGCAAATACAAATTCCATGCTAGAAGCTCTCCCCATCCATGCCGGCAGAAGGGGAATGCTGTAGATAGCGCAGTGGTTAAAAGCAGCATTGCGACCTTCAGCTGATTGCTAGTTCAGCAGTTCAGCGGTTCAAATCTCACTGGCTCAAGGTTGACTCAGCCTTTCTTCCTTCCGAGGTGGGTAAAATGAGGACCCAGATTGTTGGGGGCAATATGCTGAACTCTGTAAACCGCTTAGAGAGGGCTGTAAAGCACTATGAAGCGGTATATAAGTAAAGTGCTATTGCTAAAGTGCTATTGTAGATCCTGTCAGGCAAGGAATGTCAACTGACAGGCTCCATTTCTGCCATGGCTCCCATCCTCTGGAACATTGTGCCCCCTGAGGTGAGATCTGCACCCATCCTTTTGGCCTTCCGAAAGGCCTTGTAGACATGGCTGTGCCAACTACCGTATTTTTCAGAGTATAAGACGCACCGGAATATAAGACGCACCTTAGTTTTTGGGGAGGAAAATAGGGGGGAAAATCTGCCTACCAGGTATTCATCTGGCTAACGTCCTTAGTCTGGTCAGCTTCAGCACATTATTTTATCCCCTGGTTAGGACTTAAAAAAACCTTCTTTGGAGAGAGTAAGAATGAAACATACTTGGAGAAGGAGGCTCTACTCACGGTCACTCATGCCCTTGTCACCTCCCGCTTGGACTACTGCAACGCGCTCTACATGGGGCTACCCTTGAAGAGTATCCGGAGACTTCAGTTGGTGCAAAATGTGGCTGCGCGTGCTGTGGTGGGTGTGCCTAGGTACACCCACGTGACACCCATACTCCACCAGCTGCATTGGTTGCCCATCGGTCTCCGGGTCCAATTCAAGGTGTTGATCACCATCTTTAAAGCCCTTCATGGCTTAGGACCAGGCTACCTCCGGGACCGCATTCTGCCTCACACTTCCCTTCGACCGGTTAGGGCCCACAGAGTTGGCCTCCTCCAGGTCCCGTCGGCCAAACACTGCCGGCTGGCGGGCCCTAGGGGGAGAGCCTTCTCTGTGGCCGGCCCCGTGCTCTGGAACCAACTTCCCCCAGAGACCCGAACTATCCCCACTCTGCTGGCCTTCCGGAAAGCCATTAAGACTTGGCTTTTCCTGCAGGCTGGGGGTAGAGCTTAATCCACTTGAGCTCACCCCCAAGTATGTATGGTTGTTGAATGGTTGTTGGGTGATTTTAAATATTGTGTCTCTTTTTAACTTTTATATTGCTTTTAAGTATTATTTATAAATTGGTTATTCTGTATTTTTTCTGTTGTACGCCGCCCTGAGTCCTTCGGGAGTTGGGCGGCATATAAGAATACCAAATAAATAAATAAATAAATAAATAAATAAATAAATAAATAAATAAATAAATAAATAAATAAATAAATAAATAAATAAATAAATAGCCTACAAGCCAGTAAGAGCTGGGAAGATCATTAGCACCTGGTTAGGGCTAGAAAAAAACTTATTTGGAGCAAGTAGAGCAATGAAAAAAAATTCTGCAAAGACTTAGGGCTGGAAAAACATTCTTCAGAGAAAGTAACAATGAAAGAGCCTGCAAGGTAAGAGCTGGGAAGATCGTTAGCACCTAGTTAGGGCTGGGAAAAAAGCTCCGAAAAAGCTACATTCAGAGTATAAGACGCACCCAAATTTTCAGCCACTTTTAGGGAGGAAAAAGGTGCGTCTTATACTCCCAAAAATACGGTAGCCTGGGCCCACAGTGGGGCTGTGGGATTCTGGAGGTGGCCAATGGAGCAGAGAACACCCCACCTCCCACCTATGCGCACTTTGGTCCACAGAGGGAGGGAGCAATCTCTGCCAGAGTTTTGCTGGCACTGATGCCAAGCTAGCATCGATCTGTGGTTACCCAGGTCCTCTTCTCCCCTCTAAGCTTAACCCTCTGGCTTAATGAAGCTGCTGGCAGGATGCCTGAATTTTCACGTACTTTGCACATTTCTTTCCATCATCAAAATCTTTTTATCTCCAGTTTCTTGCCTTTTACCCATTCACCCCCCACCCCATGTCTTGCTCCACTACCTTGATCCAGTTCTCCTCCCAGGAAGCCCACCAGGTGCCAAGCAGGAAGTCTGGAGGAGAGCTGCAAGCAGATCAAAGACGAATTGGTGAGGTGAACTGTCCTGGTTAGTGAGTCCCCTTTGCTTGTTGGGTGGTCCTTCCTTCTCAGTTCTGGAGGTCATCCAGGCTTCTGGCCTCCCTCTTGCCGACACAAGGAGCCTTCTCAGCTCAGCTTGAAGGTTGCTTCCTAAAATTCCTGGTGTCCTCCTGAGCTGTCAGTGCCTCCCAAAGTCTAACCTCTTGAAACAAGATCCAGTGACGGATTAAAGGCACGTCCTGCAGATTGGATTGCCTTATCGATGTGGACAGGAAGTCCCCCCCCTCAGCATCCTCCTGGCCCAGACAGAGGGTCCCTTTCTTTCCTCAATCTCCATGCTCAGTTGCTCCTTCCCCTTCCGGTTTATTGCCTTGGTCTGCGGCGCTTCATTCAACATCCATAAAAGATGTATGCACATCATTTGCTAATTGGCTGCTTTTTGAAATGAGTCTTTTTCATCTATTTCCCAAAAAAGGAAATCCAAGATTATTTAACAAAAGTGATCAAAAAAGTGAGGTTGATGTCCACACCCAAGCCCCAATGCCATTCTATGTGTGCCAGAACACGCCTGCAAGTCACCAATATCTTAAAAATTTAGAAAGACGTAACTCCCCCCCAAATATGTAAAAAATAAACAGTCATGTATTTACAGAAACAATCTTAAAAGCCGATATTCACTACAGTGCTTCTAAAGTGAAGAACCTTTTATATACAATACTTGGGACACCAATAGCAATAGCAATAGCAATAGCACTTAGACTTATATACCGCTTCATAGTGCTTTACAGCCCTCTCTAAGCGGTTTACAGAGTTCAGCATATTGCCCCCAACAATCTGGGTCCTCATTTTACCGACCTCAGAAGGACGGAAGGCTGAGTCAACCTTGAGCCTGCCCTAGTGAGATTTGAACAGCTGAACTGCTGAACTAGCAGTCAGCTGGAGTAGCCTGCAGTAGCTGCATTTAACCACTGCGCCACCTCGGCTCTATAGACCTTCTTCTGGTAGAGCATTCTTTAAACCAGAGGTCACCACCAAGGAGACTCTGAATCTGACGGCTCTAGGCCTAACTTCATGACATCCCCACCTCTGCCTGCTGCCCAACCTGGAGAAGCAGAACTGACTCATCACCCCCTCCCTAGAGTTCAGCCAAGGTTGGGAGACTCTAGTTCCCGCACTTCCAATCTGGGTCATTTCCTTCACTTTCATCCCAACATTTCCCTTCCAACTTTAGGGGGCAAACCTGGTTCTCTCCATTCCGATGATCAGTTTTGGGTCCCATTTTGCACAGAGGCTTCGTGGTGATGATGGTGGGACCTCCGTGGGTGGGGTGCCATCATCACCAAAGCAGTGTCTCCCAATGACTCAGCCTCTGGGGACACAGATCACCTGAGCCTTCTGAGGCTCAAATCGGCTGCTTGCCTTAAGCTCCTAAAGGAAGCAGAAGCCGGTGAGATGTTTAACATATTAACAGAGTTGAAAGGAAACCTTGTAGGTCATCTAGTCCAACCCCCCGCCCAAGCAGGAGACCTACACATTTTCTGACAGATGGCAGTCCAGTCTCTTGAAAGCCTCCAGTGATGAAGCTCCCACAACTTCTGAAGGCAACTTCTGTTCCACTGGTTGTTCTCACTGTCAGAAAATTCCTCCTTATTTCCAGGTTGAATCTCTCCTTGTTCAATTTCCATCCATTGTTCCTTGTCTGGCCTTCGGGTACTTTGGAAAATAGCTTGACCCCTCCTCTCTGGGCAGCTCCTCAAGTATTGGAAGGCTGCTATCATGTCTCCCCTGTTAATCTTCTAAAGCCTGCAGATCTGTTGTCCTGGACCCCAGGCGAAGTGGCTCTGGGGAAAAGTGGAAGAAGACTGTGGACCACCTGAAACCACCAAAGTGATCTCTATTTGGACAACGGCCAAAGAGGGGATGCTGAGCTGATCTTTTGAGACCCTCACAACAGATCCAACTGTGAGGCTCCTGGGGAGAGCAAACACTCTGAGGAGGAGAGGGCTGTTGATTTTTGCCTGCTCAGCTGTGCTAGGAACTATTTATTACCATCACCAAAATGGACCTTTTGAGGACAGCTTAAGAATTTAAAATGAAGAAGAATATAAAATATTGGAATCCTTCAAATAGAGGGAGTCCCCTTTAAATCCTAGAGAGAACAACAACCCCCAAAACTTTACCCTTCTTAGACTGTCCACTGCTGACCTCACCCAATTCCTAAGAGGTCAGTAAGGGGCGTGCATAAGTGCACCAGCGTGCCTACCGTTCCTGTCCTAATGTTCCCTCTTATCAGTACCCATCTTATGTATATAAACAATGTTATATCTATGTATATTACCAACAGTACTTGACAACAATAAATAAATAAAATAAATAAATAAAAATAAACAAAAGCAATAACTTCCCTAGGAAAGGAATCTCTTTCACAAGAAAAGGTTTCAACTAATGCCTTTAAACAGTATTAGGCAGAAATTAATCAAGCTCTGTAGAAATGAGCCACCAAACATTAGAACTGATTAAATTATGCACTGGACTAGCTAAGCTTCACTTTGCCGGCTTCCTTGCAAAACTGACCAACAATTCACAGACATGCAGCAGAAAACATACAAAGAGCCGTTGCAGGAACTGAGCTTGGCCAGTCTGGCGAAGAGAAGGACCAGGGGTGACATGATAGCAATGTTCCAATACTTGAGGGGCTGCCACAGAGAGGAGGGGGTCAGGCTGTTCTCTAGGGCACCAGAAGGCCAGACAGGGAATAACGGATGGAAGCTGAGCAAGGAGAGATTCAACCTGGAAGTGAGGAGAAACTTTCTGACGGTGAGAGCGATCAACCAGTGGAACAGCTTGCCAGCGGAGGTTGTGAGAGCCCCAACACTTGCGACCATCAAGGGGAGACTGGACTGCCATCTGTCTCAAATGGTGTAGGAACTCCTGCTTGAGCAGGGGGTTGGACTAGATGACCTACAAGGTCCCTTCCAACTCTAATAATAATAATAATAACTCCTGGCAATGAACTAGGATTAGGAAGGTTTCACAAGGACCCACTGTGAGTAATCTTGTACTAAATATGACAAATGCATGACAGAGAGTTCAATTTCATGACAAATGTAATCAACCAATACTAACCTAAAAAAAAAAAGTTGCATAGAATGACATGTTGTAAATAACAAAGAAACTTTGTGTATACCTGAGCCAACTTTTTCTCAGGGCAGCTTGGACCTCTGTCGCAAGTGTGAGGTGCTCTATTTCTGCAGAAATAAGCAACTGGAACATAGCCTTCCTCATTCCAGCATGGTTTATTGGCCATTCCAGTCAGGAAAACGTAAAATCAACTGAGGCTCCAGCCAACCATTTGCTGCAATGTCAGCCAAGAGAATTCCATGGTCAAACTACCTGGGGGGCCCTTGGGAAGGGGGTCCTGGATGCTCAGTGGACCAGAACAGAGTCTTGTCCCCAACTCTGCTCTGCTCTCTCTCCTGTTTGTCTGATTCTTCTTGAGCCAGGAAGTGGAATCCTGCAAAAGAGACCCACGGACCATTGACCAGCCTGACCAAGAAAGGTTGCAGGGCTAAGCCTGGGCCTCCAAGGACAGCACAGAGTTTCCATCTGCTTTGGAGGTCAACGAGACCTCGCCTCTCTCTTCCACAACCCCACAGAAGATCCCTGTTCTTTTGCTTTTTACGTGTTTGGGGGTGGTGGTGCCCTGAGCATGCACATCACACCACCTTCACAAAGAGGCACCCCAAATTTTTACAAGAGGCCACAACATTTGGCTGCCACAATTAAAAGATCAGGAATTCATTTCAATCAGATAGGTTGGAACACAGTTCGGCTTGTGCACCAGTTGTGACCCTTCTTGGAACGGGAAGCACTTCTTACAGTCACTCATGCCCTTGTCACCTCACAGCTTGATTACTGTAACGCGGTCTACATGGGGCTACCCTTGAAGAGTATTCGGAGACTTCAGCTGGTCCAAAATGCAGCGGCGCGTGCTATGGTGGGTGTGCCTAGGTACACCCACACTACTCCCATCTTACGCAAGCTGCATTGGTTACCCATTGGTCTCCGGGTACAATTCAAGGTGTTGGTGATTACCTTTAAAGCCCTATATGGTGCAGGGCCAGAGTATCTTCGGGATCATCTCCTACAATATACCTCCCTACGACCGGTTAGATCTCACAGGGTTGGCCTGCTACGGGTTCCGTCGGCTAGACAATGTCGGCTGGCGGGCCCTCGGGCGAGGGCCTTCTCTGTGGCGGCCCCTACTTTGTGGAATCAGCTACCCCCCCGAGATCCGGACTATCCCCACCCTATTGGCCTTCAGAAAAGCTGTGAAAACCTGGCTTTTCCGGCAAGCCTGGACCTAATAGTTGATAGATGTAGGCCCATGAGTATGTGAGTGACTGAGTGCTTTTAATGTTTTTATTGTGTTTTTAGCTATGTTTTTTAAAATTGTTTTATATTATATTGTTTATACAGTTTATATTGTTGTTAGCCGCTCAGAGTCCCTGCTGAGTTGAGCAGCATACGAATATTAATAATAAATAATAAATAAATAAATAAACATATTATATAATTTATTTATTATTTATTTATTTTGGTATTCTTATATGCCGCCCAACTCCCGAAGGACTCAGGGCGGTGTACAACAGAGAAAAATACAAGAATGACCAAATATTAAATATTAATTAAAAACAGATATAAAAATTTAAAAACACAGTATAAAAAACATCAAACAACCATTCAACAACAGAGTTCAATGGAAACGAGAACACATTTTCTGTATTCTTATTCTCACCCCACGAATGACCAGGCAGAAGCCTTCTCCATTGTGCTGGATGAAACCTTCTATCACATTGTCTACTAGATGAAGATTCTGGTGTAATTAGATTTATTATTTATTAAAAGTTTCATTATTTATTATTCCTGTATTATACTAATTGGGGGGGGGCACAGAGAAACCGTATTGCATGTGACAGCAGTGTGAACATGAACGGTCTCTACAAAGTTAGACTAAGGACCATCTATGTCACGATGTGAATGTTGTCAGTTTGTGCATCTCTATGTTTTCTACTGTTTCTTGTATTTATGGTCAAGCAGACGTATGATATATTCTATTACGCATGTCTGCATTCCTGAAGTCAACTCCTTTTCTTTCTCTTCCGCCATTTCTGCCGAAGGTAGAAGTGATTTATTCTTTAGCCGATAAGATGTAGCTTAATAAGGATTCTTTTTATTATTTTCTACTGAAATAAATATTTTATTAATTAGATTTGAATCTCAGTTTTATTTTCTAAGTAAGAATGACTTCAAAAGGGAAGCAAAGATCCATCAACCTCCGGGGGATTCATTCCCCCCTTCCTAACAATCTAGCTCAAAGGTCTTCAAACCTGGCAACTTTAAGACTTGTGGACTTCAACTCCCAGAATTCCCCAGCCAGCGCATGCATTGGGCTCTATCATAATAAGCTGCAACCTATTTGATTGAAATTTACGATATATATATATCATATATATATATATATATATATATATATATATATATATATATATATATATATATATATATATATATATATATATATATATATATATATATATATATATATATATATATATATATATATACATACACACACATACATACACACACACACACACACACACAATCCTGGTAACCGAATGTTGTGGCCTCTTGTGAACATTTGAAGTGCCTCTTTGTGAAGGTGTGGTGTGCATGCTCAGGGCACCCCAGAAAAAAGTCCGGGAGGTGAAGTCCACAAGTCTTAAAGTTGCCAGCTTTGGAGACCCCTGAACTAGAAGAAGCTCTCCAATATTTCAGACTGTTTGGGATTTTGAGGGGGGGGGGAAATATGGATTTCTGCAACAGGAAATCCACTGAGCAGATACAACCAACACATGGTTGTACAGCAATGAAAGTGATACCACAGAAATACAGGAGTGCCCGATGAGGATGGGAATTTCCCTTGACCTGTTCAAACAGGTCGGTCCTGGCCAGCCCCAGAGAAGCGTCCTCTTCCTGAAACCGAACTCCTTCCCTCTCTCTTTCTTCTTGTGGAAGTGACCCAGCTGGTTCAGCAGCTCTCTAGACAATACTTTCCAAATTTTGGCATTTCCAGAAACTTCTTTCCCAACAAACTTTCTGTGTGACGTATATTTGGAGAAAGCAGCACAACTCTGTCAAGGCGTAAACAGGCATAAAACGCATCCTGAAGCTTTAGGCAATTATGTTTTTTTTATTGCTTTGTTTTTCTTGGAAATGTTTAGAGCAAATATTTAGGCAAAGTCTTCTGATGCTTGAAAGCATGGTCAAAATAGCTCTCCCAATGCCCAAAACCATTCTCTCTGTTGGGCAAGATCTTGAACATGATTCACTGCTGTTGGATGAAGAAGAGTCCAAATCTATGGGGAACCACCATGCTGCTCAGCGCACGGAAAGGACATTTTCTGGCCCAAAGAGCCGTATCTTCAGCTGCCGCCACTTCCATCCCACCTCCAGGAGGGCAGAGCCCAGATGACCCGGCCTTGTAGGAGAATCCTCAGCAAGTGCTCGGAAGGGAGGAGCAGCAAGCTGGGGGAAGGTCTTCAGAGGAAAAGGGAGGGGGGAAAGGAACTGATAAAATGAGGAGGGGGAAATCCAAGGAATTGCTGACGCCTTTTGTTGAAGGAGACGGGAGGGCCATGCGAGGACAGAGAGCTGAGAACTCTGGGCAAGGGGAGGCTCTGGAAACGAGAAAGCTGATTCAGGAATTTGGAGAGAGGCGTGCTGGGGAAGGGAATCTGGGATCCCAGCGGTGGTGCCTCTGTCTGGAGCAAGAAAAGCACACAGAGTATCCATGACAACCATAAAGAAGAAGGAGTTCAGAGGTTCAAGATCCATTGCACTAGGGATCCACTGGGGGAGTGTGGGGAGATGGGAAAGAGAAAGGAACTGGCTCGGAAGAGGATATCAAGTTTCAAGTCAGCCAAAGCCAGCGGTTTCTTCCTGGGCGGTTCCTAAAAGCCAGGGTGAAAAAGACCCTTCCTGTTGGCACCTGATGGGGTCTCCCGAAGGAAGCCCCCAGAGGAGCTCAGAGGGCAGCTGCCAGAGCCAACCAGGACTGGTTAGCAATAGCAATAGCACTTAGACTTATATACCGCTTCATAGTGCTTTACAGCCCTCTCTAAGCGGTTTACAGAGTTCAGCATAATTGCCCCCAACAATCTGGGTCCTCATTTTACCCACCTCGGAAGGATGGAAGGCTGAGTCAACCTTGCGCCAGTCAGGATCGAACTGTTGGCAGTGAGCAGAATTAGCCTGCAATGCTAATGTTAGGTCTCTGACCATAACTAATATTGGATAGAACAATATATGTCTAGCTTTTAACAGCTATAAGTCTGTTTAGCTTAGGTGTTGCAGACTGCCACAAGAGGGAGCTAGAGTTCACAGCTTATTTCTATGGGAGTCCCTCTCTGTTTGTCTTTGGTCTCTACTACTTAGTGTGTTCTCTGCTACTCATTAGAGCAAGGCCTAGAGTATGTATGCTCTGCATTTCTCTCTGTGTTGTAGTTATGTATTATAGCTAAAATGTACTTGTACTGGATAATACTTGGATTGTCATTATGACTATTAAGTGTATGACTTTGGACTGTTTATAGGAAAATGCTATTTCTTAAAGTAAACTTTAATTCAAGTTAGTGTATCTGTGTGTGGCTGAGTACTTATTCACAACTGATCTCAATCTAAACGTTTCTGTATGCACAACCTTGGTAACACAAGGAATACTCTGCTAATACATTAACAGCTTCATTGTAACCAATGTGCACAGGAAGGAAGGAGGGAGGGAGGGAGGGAGGGAGGGAGGGAAGGAAGGAAGGAAGGAGAGAGAGAAAGAAAAAAAGATGGAAAGAAAGAAATATGGAAACAAGGGAGGGAGGGAGGGGAAAGGGAGGGAGGAAGGAAGGACAATAGCAATAGCCCTTAGACTTACAGTATTTTTCGGAGTATAAAACGCACCGGAGTATAAGTCGCACCTTAGTTTTTGGGGAGGAAAATAGGGGAAAACAATCTGCCTCCCAGGTATTCATCTGGCTAGCGTCCTTAGACTGGTCAGCTTCAGCACATTATTTTATCCCCTGCTTAGGACTTAAAAAAACCTTCTTCTGAGAGAGTAACAATGAAAGAGCCTGCAAGCCAGTAAGAGCTGGGAAGATCGTTAGCACCTGGTTAGGGCTAGAAAAAAACTTATTCGGGGCAAGTAGAGCAATGAAAAAAAATTCTGCAAAGACTTAGGGCTGGAAAAACATTCTTTGGAGAGAGTAACAATGAAGAAGCCTGCAAGCTAAGAGCTGGGAAGATCTGTTAGCACCCAGTTAGGGCTGAGGAAAAAAAGCTACATTCAAAGTATAAGATGCACCCAAATTTTCAGCCACTTTTAGGGAGGAAAAAGGTGCGTCTTATACTCCAAAAAATACGGTATATACTGCTTCACAGTGCTTTCCAGCCCTCTCTAAGCGGTTTATGGAGTTCAGCATATTGCCCCCAACAATCTGGGTCCTCATTTTACCGACCTCAGAAGGATGGAAGGCTGAGTCAACCTTGAGCCAGTGAGATTTGAACAGCTGAACTGCTGAGCTAGCAATCAAGTAGGTTGCAGGGCTGCTTTTAACCACTGCGCCACCTCGGCTCCTTGTTGCCAGGAGTGCCTGCCGGAGGTGATGGTATAAACTGCCAATCGCTTGGACTCACCCCTGGAGACCTCCTCCAAATCCCTTGGCCCAGAAGCACATTAATGCATTTTGGCCTTCAGGGGAAGAGGATGTGAACAGAATATTTTAGCCCTGACGTGTTATAAATGTTCTGCTGCTTTAGTGCAATCATCAACCAGCATGGCCGGCCGGGGAATTCTGGGAGTTGGTCTACATGTCTTAAAGTTGCCAAGATTGAGAGCAACAGTCAACCGGAGAAGAGAACAGGACCTCTTGAGGGGCTCAAAAATAAAACTGACTGAAACTTTGACTCAAGTTTTGAAGTCACTGATTGTCCAGGAGACGAAGAACTAAAGGAAGGGGGAAAAGTGCTGCCTGTGGAGTTCCAGCAAGTTTACACTCAGGTCAGAATGTAAATATTCAACCTGGGCAGGAAGTTTTGCTAAGAGCAGCCCCTCCCCCGCTTATCTCAAGATATGCCGTGCAAACAAAAGTGCTTAGAAAGATTAGGTCAGCCCTGGCATGGGGCTTTCAGGCTCAACAGCATAACAAGAGTCTTCACCAAGCAATCATTAAGAGAAGGAAGAAGGTTCAAGACTTGATAGGAAAAGTCTATATCTCCAGGGACAGCTGGACTTCATCCTAGGAGAAATGTGCAGTACGTTCCTCAGGTGAAAGTCCTGACTTCAGAAGGCCTGTGCCCAAAGTGAACATGGGCTTATGGCTGTGTCCCTCAACCTTGGCAAATTGGAGTTGGGCGACCTCAACTTCAAGCTGGGGAATTCTGGATGCTGAAGTCCACCCATTTTCAACTTGCCAAGGTTGGGTAACATTGTTAGGCACTTGAGTTCAACACAGTCTGGACACCGACTGATACACAGCTGTGTCCAGTGACTGGGGAGAGTCAAGATGTTGGCGGCCATTGAGGGCAGAGGATGTTAAGGATGAGAATAAAATCTCATAGAGGCGATTTGGATCTTTACTTGGAATTCAGACAGTTAGAAATAAAGCCGAGATTAAAAGTCTAATAGAAAATATTTATTTCAGTACAAAAACAATAAATCCTGAATAATTACATCTTTGCTAAGAAACACAACCGTTCAGGTCAAGAGCTAAGGCAGAAGATGATTAATGGTGGATCAGGAATGTAGACATGCGCAAAACATCATATCACGTGTTCTGCTTGTATTGGAATGTACCATCATATTAGGATAAGGGTGCATCACCCTGCATAGACACACAACTGACAATATTCACACCATGACAGAGGAGAGGGAGGGCAAGGTGCTGACAGGATGTGGGTGGGTGAGAGCCTGGCCATAGAGAAAGGCCAAGCTGAAAACTGCTGAGGATATAGAGAGAGCAAGGGCCCTGCCTGAACCAATAAAATGAAATTTAACACGGAGAAAAGTAAAATTCTGCACCTAGGTAAGAAGAAACAAAAATACACATACAAACTGGGCGAAACCACACTCAATAGCAGCGATTGCGAGAGGGATCTTGGAGTCCTGGTAGACAGCCAACTAAATATGAGCCAGCAGTGTGCAGCAGCAGCCAAAAAGGCCAACGCAGTCCTGAGCTGCATAAATAGAGGGATACAATCAAGGACCAGAGAGGTACTAGTACCACTCTATAAAGCCTTGGTCAGACCACACCTAGAGTACTGCATCCAGTTTTGGTCACCACATTACAAAAAAGACATTGAAACTCTAGAGAAAGTGCAGAAGAGAGCAACCAGGATGATAAAGGGTCTGGAAAATAAAACATACAAAGAGCGGTTGCAGGAACTGAGCTTGGCCAGTCTGGCGAAGAGAAGGACCAGGGGTGACATGATAGCAGTGTTCCAATACTAGAGGGGCTGCCACAGAGAGGAGGGGGTCAGGCTGTTCTCTATGGCACCAGAAAGCCAAACAAGGAATAACGGATGGAAGCTGAGCAAGGAGAGATTCAACCTGGAAATAAGGAGGAACTTTCTGACGGTGAGAGCGATCAACCAGTGGAACAGCTTGCCAGCGGAGGTTGTGAGAGCCCCAACACTTGTGACCTTCAAGGGGAGACTGGACTGCCATCTGTCTCAAATGGTGTAGGAACTCCTGCTTGAGCAGGGGGTTGGACTAGATGACCTACAAGGTCCCTTCCAACTCTAATAATAAATCTAAAATCTAAATTTTGTTTTGGCCCAAACCCATCACAAGTAAAATGTTCTAGATTTCAGTTCTGATCTTGACTTTCCAGAATGCCAAGGCTTGTTCTGGGTGCAAAACAGCTGATCTTCCATTTTATGCACATCCCTACCTCCTAGAGTCCTGCAGGAACTTGCCTGATGATATGGCCAAGCCTTCGTGTGTAATCTAGGTGAAATTCTGGAGAAAGGATAAAGGGCCAGGCAAACTGAGGAAAGCAAAGGTTCTCACTGTGTTCAAAAAAGTGAAAAAGGAAGACCCAGGGAAGACCAATCATTCTGATAAGGTTACTTGAGAAAGTATCTATGGAGATTCTCAGTCATTCAGGTCATGGTTGTCCCAAAGATGCTTTTTCAAGAGGCAGCTGGCCACCATCCAGTTCAGAGCTGAAGAAGCTTCTTGGAGGAGAAGTGAAACGTCTTCAAAGAAAAACAAGAAAGTCCAGTTGCCTCTTGAAAAACCATCTTTGGGTTACTTGGGGAAAAAAATTTCTGAGTGGTTTAAAGAAACTGATCATAGGTCATGAAGTGTTATCCCCTGGATCTGGTCCTGCCCCCTGGGGCAGCAGAGGATGGGTCCCTCTTCTACATGTTGCACCACAGGTGGGCTCCAGTTTAACATGTGGTTGACAAGGATACCCACTCCCTTCCACATCTACAAGCCACGTCTTCCCAGACTATACTTGCACCTTACATTTTTCCTACCCAATGCAGAACTTTACAATTTCCCCAGTTAATTTCAATTAACTGGGGAAATTTAAGTTATCTATCAAAAATATTCACAAGATATGGCCAAAAATGTCAAGATGGCATCCACAACAGTAAAAGCAAAGCTCTATTTGCTTTTTATCTAGAATAAGTTGCAAAAAAAGCAGCGCTTCAACTGCACCATCACATCCACCATGTTGACTTTCTCTTTACCAAAAACTGTGGGCATTCCTGACCACCCAACCTCACCTAGATATTCTGGAATCTCTTCAACGTGAAGCATTAGCCACCTTCTCTGCCTTGTCACTTGTCCCCTGAGTTCTCAATCAAAGTATTGAACAGCTCAGAGCCCACGGCAGGCCATCCATTGTTGTGCTCAGTCCATAATTTCCTTCCAAGCTCCAGAGGAGCCACCAATCAGCTCTTGAAAGAGGGTTTAGATCACAGGTCTTCAAACTTGGCAACTTTAAGACTTGTGGACTTCAACTCCCAGAATTCTCCAGCCAGCTATGCTGGCTGGAGAATTCTGGGAGTTGAAGTCCACAAGTCTTAAAGTTGCCAAGTTTGAAGACCTCTGGTTTAGATGATAGAGAGACAGATTTGAGTTAAATGTCAAGCAAGACCTCCTTTCCCTCTGGGATTCCTGGGAAGGGAGGTTGACTGGATGATTCTTTGATTCCCTCCCTCTTTGATTCTTGGAAGTATAAAACGAACAAGGAGTGGTCGGTAGGAGGAAAGAGGAGATGACTTCATATCTTTCAAATTCCAGACTTTTACTGATAGGCTTAGAGGCTGGATGTTCTTGAGAAACCAGTCATGTGACCTTGCTATATAACTGTAATCAAAGAACAAGCAATTTAAAAAGAAAACACTTATTGTTAATCTGAAAAACAAAACTCTGTTGGTAAAAGGCAGATAAAATTGGACCGGCCATTGAACTGCTACCCTTCAGATGAGGATTAACAGGCCACTATGTGAGGTTGGCTCTAGCAGGACTCCTGGCCCTGAGCAGATTTAGATTTATTATTAGAGTTGGAAGGGATCTTGTAGGTCATCTAGTCCAACCCCCTGCCCAAGCAGGAGTTCCTACACCATTTGAGACAGATGGCAGTCCAGTCTCCCCTTGAAGGTCGCAAGTGTTGGGGCTCTCACGACCTCCGCTGGCAAGCTGTTCCACTGGTTAATCGCTCTCACCGTCAGAAAGTTTCTCCTCACTTCCAAGTTGAATCTCTCCTTGGTCAGCTTCCATCCATTATTCCTTGTTTGGCTTTCTGGTGCTATAGAGAACAGCCTGGCCCCCTCCTCTCTGTGGCAGCCCCTCAAGTATTGGAACACTGCTATCATGTCACCCCTGGTCCTTCTCTTCGCCAGACTGGCCAAGCTCAGTTCCTGCAACCGCTCTTTGTACGTTTTATTTTCCAGACCCTTTATCATCCTGGTTGCTCTCTTCTGCACTTTCTCTAGAGGAATGTAATACTCTTCTTGTGAAGTATCTCTGAACATTCTCAATTGTGTTAATGTCCGATATGTAGTGAGGGTTCCAGACAGATGAGCTGTATTCAAGAATTGATCTAGCAAATGTTTTGTATGCTCTGGTTAAGTCTACAATGTTACCAGAGAAAAAGCTACCAGGGAAAAAGTATTCCCTAATTGGATCATGAAACATCTGCATGAGAACCACCAAGCTCAAAGAGGACCACCAAGGAGCCCACAGTTCGGCCCTGAGCCACAAAGATCCTCTTTATGTTTTATTTTCCAGACCCTTTATCATCCTGGTTGCTCTCTTCTGCACTTTCTCTAGGGTTTCAATGTCTTTTTTGTAGTGTGGTGACCAAAACTGGATGCAGTACTCTAGGTGTGGTCTGACCAAGGCTTTATAGAGTGGTACTAGTACCTCTCTGGTCCTTGATTGTATCCCTCTATTTATGCAGCTCAGGACTGCGTTGGCCTTTTTGGCTGCTGCTGCACACTGCTGGCTCATATTTAGTTGGCTGTCTACCAGGACTCCAAGATCCCTCTCGCAATCGCTGCTATTGAGTGTGGTTTCACCCAGTTTGTATGTGTATTTTTGATTCTTCTTACCTAGGTGTAGAATTTTACTTTTCTCCGTGTTAAATTTCATTTTATTGGTTTGGGCCCAGTGTTCGAGTCTGCAAAGAGGATGCCCAAGATCCTTTTGGGGAGTCCGACCTCTGAACTGCCCGAAGTGTTGCTCCGTTTGTCTCTGAGTTTAGGGGCAAAGGCTACTAACCGAGGTCAGCATTTTCTTAGGAAAAAGACCTTCTCCGAAAGCTCATAGCTCTGCCAGAACCTGAGCTCACTCTTGCTGGTGTCACAGCACCCACTTCCTGTTCTTTTGACAATTTCCCTTGTTTTTAAAATGCAACTTTACCCCAATGGAAGGAAGAGTCTTGGCTGGGGAATTTTTGGGAGTTGAAGTCCCCACACCAAGGATGGGAGACGCTCAACTAGGTGTCCTCCATAATTGGAGAGCGAGCTGGTGCTGCCTCTCTTCCCAGCATCAATGGTCTTTCTAAGTAATCCTGGTGAACGTTTGTGCAAGCCTGAACCCCAGGAGAGTTCCCCCATCCTTCAGCCGATCCTGATCCTTTCCTCCTGAGAACAGATTCCCAGAAACGCTCCTTCCTCATTCACCTGGCAAGGAGAAACCAGTGGAAACCAGTGGAGCCACTCCCTCACTCCCTAATTAGCTGGGCTTGGCTATGGATGGGGTGGATGAGTCACCTGCTCTGCAACAGGCGCCCTCTTTGTCAGTGGTGCTCCTGTGGTGAGAAGCTCACAAGCCCTCTGGAATGCCCTCTGGAATGCCCACACGCCTGGCCTGAGGTTCCCCTGAAGATTTATTTCAACAAAGGTTGATGGCTGCCAGGAAGTTTTGTCCATGGCAACAAAAAGGTCTTGTTAAGCAAGAACGTTACCTGCACAGTGAGCAAGGACAGGGGGCCTCCTGCCCTTCACTTGTTGTCTCCAAGTCCAGGCACCCCGAGTTTGGCTGGAGCTGATTAGAACTGGATCCCTGAATTGGAGAGAACGAAAAGCTTTTACTTTTGCAAAGGGGCTTCTTTGTCCACCTGAAAATAGGAATCACCAAGTAATTCATGCAAAGCAAAAAGCATTATTTAATGGGAGGGGTTGTCTTTTTATAAAGCACAGAGACAGGTGATACATACATTTGGTACATGTGATGCATCAGAAAGCAAATGATCAAACCATAAATTGATTACATGTGAATCAGGGGCGGGTTCCTAATTTTTTTACTACCACTCTGTGGCCGTGGCTTATTTTGTGGGTGTGGCTTGCCGGCCATTTGACCGGGTGGGCATGGCTTCTCGGACTGCTGAAGGGAGGGGAACTGAGATAGCTCCTGCCGCCCATTCCCCCCTCCCCTCAGCAGCTCGAGAAGCCTCGAACGTGCAAAAATGCCTAGGATGATCACCGCGCGTTTGTGGCTTCTCGGACTGCTGAAGGGAGGGGAATGGAGATAGCTTCTGCCGCCCGTTCTTTCAGCGTCTCACGCGCTCCCTCAGCCATCCTCCCCTGCTTGGACTCACTGTCGGGTAGGAAGGCAGTGCATGCGCAGTGCCAGAAGCTTGGCTTCTGGGCATGCGCAGAAGAAAAAAATTTTTTAAAAAAATTTTTTTACTGGCGGCGCCCAGGCACCGGCAATCGACCGCACCGGTACTGTGACGTCACCAGAGGGCCGCTACCAGTGCTATAGAGTGAACCGCACCTGTAGGAACCCACCACTGAGTGAATGTTGAATAGTAGAATTCTAAATAACATTCCATAAATGACCAATTTATGGGTTACGTTGCTCTTTCACAACTGGGTTCCTATCTCTCTTAAAGCCTTCAAGAACTTCAGAATATGCTGTCTGTTGCATAAATGTCTATGGAGGTTCTCAGTCATCCTGGTCATGGTTGTCTCAAAGGTGCTTTTCCCAAAAGGCAACTGGGCTTTCTTGTTTTTTTCCTTGAAAAGTTTCACTTCTCATCTAAGAAGCTTCTTTGGTTCTTTGGATAAGAAGTGAAACATTTTCAAAGAAAAAAAAACCAAGAAAATCTCTATTATGTAGTTGCTGAAAAGCAAGTTCTCACATACCAAAAGAAAAGGCCTCAGCCAAGAAGTAAAAAAACATGTTTTTCTGAAGTTAAAAAAGAGGTCCAGACTGCCACGTTAAAAGAACTAATATCAGCTTTTCAGATGCTAACCACGAAGCCTAAAATTCCAGCTAAGCCTATGTTTAAAGTGACCAGATTTTTTTTTTTTAAGCGGGACACTGACGGGGGGGCGGGGCCGCCCATTTGAGTTTTGCCCTCTGCGCATGCGCAGAACGCTGCGCATGCGCAGAGGGCAAAAGACCGCTAATGTCGGCGTCCAGGGGGGGGGAGGAGGCGGGAGGCCTTTCCTCGCCTCCCGCCTCCCGCCCCCCCTTCGCGAGCCGGCAGTGGCTTGGGCGCAGCCGCGTTTCTTTCTTTGCATCCTATTTGCTCTAGTTTTTAACTCTTCGGGGATCTCTCCCCCCTCCTATTTTACTACTCTCCTCTCACCTGCATTATTAGAGGAACTGAGGAAGAGTCGTCCGGAGCTGTTCCAAGGATGAGGAAGAGAGAAAGCCATTGTGCTGCAACCTGAGCGCCTTTGGTGGCTTATCGCCTTCTTATATCGCCGGGCTTTCTAATTTGCATGCCCCAGGTAGCGGTCATTGGCTCCCCGGTCACTGTGGCTGTACCGGGGAGCCCGCGTGCTTGTCATCAATGGAGACGCGCGCGCGGAAGGCACCACGGAGCAGAGGCACCTGGCGAGCGAGCGGGCAGGCGGGCAGGAGACGCGGGCAGGAGCCTGCCGCCGATGCCGCCACTCGCCTCGCTTGCCAGGTGCCTCTGCTCTGTGGTGCCTTCCGCGCGCGCGTCTCCATTGATGACAAGCACGCGGGCTCCCCGGTACAGCCACAGTGACCGGGGAGCCAATGACCGCTACCTGGGCATGCAAATTAGAAAGCCCGGCGATATAAGAAGGCGATAGGCCACCAAAGGCGCTCAGGTTGCAGCACAATGGCTTTCTCTCTTCCTCATCCTTGGAACAGCTCCGGACGACTCTTCCTCAGTTCCTCTAATAATGCAGGTGAGGGGAGAGTAGTAAAATAGGAGGGGGGAGAGATCCCCGAAGAGTTAAAAACTAGAGCAAATAGGATCACTGTGGCTGTACCGGGGAGCCCGCGTGCTTGTCATCAATGGAGACGCGCGCGCGGAAGGCACCACGGAAACAAGGAGGAATCTAGTAACAATCAGGCTAAAAAGATATATTCAGTTTAATTTTTTAAAAAATCTCGCCTCGTTATTTTTTTATAACTGATGGCAGCAAACATACCCAATACCGCTTCCGCCTATTTTCGCCCCACAACATCGCCCATGTGTCTTACTCTTCGTCCAGCCAATCAACTGACCGAAGGTCCGCCTCCTTTTTTCTTCCTACTCTGCGATAGGCCGGAGGTCTGCAAAAAGCCACGCCCTCCCTGCTTACTGGAGGGAGATTTAAAGCCGCATTTCATGCTGGCCATTAGGGTTTTTGGAAGGGGGTGCTCCGGTTCGGCGGCCAATCATGCAATTTCCGAATTCTTTGTCGGACTCCTCGACTGCCGTAACTGGCCGGTAGTTGCCTTTAGATTTTGCGCGTTGGGTGTTGGGTGGAGCTTCGTTTTAAACTGCTGGTATCTCTGCCTTCTCCTGTCGGAGGTTTAAAAAGCGGGACTTTTTTGAAACGAGGCGGGACGCGGGATAAATTGCGAAAAAGCGGGTCTGTCCCGCCAAAATCGGGACGTCTGGTCACCTTACCTATGTTCCCCAGCCAGGGGGAGGCTTCTCAGCCTGGAGGGGGCCCCTTTTGCCTTGGGGTGTGTGTGTGCAGTGGGTGGGTGGGGGATTTGCCTGCATTCACCTTGCCCTGATTTTGCAAAAGGGTACCACTATTTTGACCTCTGGGTGATTCCCCTCCCCCATAAGGGCAGATCTGCTGCCTGGGCCTTCCTTTCGTGCTGATGTTCCCACGTCTTGTCCCCCCCTGCATTCCCCCATTTAATCCTGGGATCCTGCAATCATTACCAACTTTATTTAGACAGAGGGGAAGGTGAATGGCTAATCATCCCCAGAGATTAGAAGGTATCTATTAATAAGGTACTTCTAACATTTCCTCTCCCTTAAAACCATGTCAAGTACCACAAAACACAAAAAACTGATATATATATATATATATATATATATATATATATATATATATATATATATATATATATATATATATATATATATATATATATATATAGGTTTTTTTTTCAGTTTTGCTGCTTTGTAGAATATTGATGTAATATTGTTATTAATCTATTCTGATTGTCTTCCTTTTTCATTGTTTGTTTTATAGGTTACATTATTTTACTTCTGTTTGCACTCCTTTCATTTTCTCCCTTTTTATTACCGTAAGCTGCTTAGAATATCCCCATGGTAGGAAGACAGCAAATAAATGTAACAAATAAATTTTAAAAATGAAATGTTCTTCTCTGAGAAATGGAGAGTTTCTCTTCCATTTTCTTTCCTTCTGTTGCTGCTCCAATTATATCATCTTCTCCTCTAGTTTAACGAAGACAAGGCTTGGGAGTGATATGATAGCAGTGTTCCAATATTTGAGGGGCTGCCACAGAGATAAGGGAGTCAACCTATTTTTCCAAAGCACCTGAAGGCAGGACAAGAAGTAATGGATGGAAACGCATCAAGGAGAGAAGCAACATAGAATTAAGGAGAAATTTAAGAACGCTTATTAAATTTCCTGACAGTGAGAACAATCAACCAGTGGAACAGCTTGCCTCTAGAAGTTGTAGGTGCTTCATCACTGGAGATTTTTAAGAAAAGACTGGACAACCACCTGTCTGAGATGGTACAATCTCAGGGGCTTGTGCAGGGGCTTGTGCAGGGGGTTGGACTAGAAGATCTCCAAGGTCCCTTCTCTGATTGATTGATTGATTGATTGAAGTTGTGGATACTCCATCACTGGAGGCTTTTAAGAAGAAATTGGGCAGCCAGTTGTCTGGAATGGTAGGGTCTCCTGCTTGAGCAGAGGGGTTGGACTATGACAGAGGTGGGTTCCTCCCGGTTCAGACCGGTTCGCCTGAACCGATAGCAATTTGCTGATTAGGTCACGATGATGTCACTGAACTGGCTCGGTCGGTGCTGGTCCGTGGGCGCTGCCATCTTTTTTTTTCAAATTTTTTCCCAATTTTTTTTAAAAATTCTTCTGTGCATGCGCAGAAGCTGAGTTTCTGGCATTGTGCATGCGTCATTATTTTGTTTTTGGCTTTTTTAATTAAAATTTTTGGGTTTTTTGCATTGCGCAAACCCGCACGTGCAAAGCGCGCACGCGACCACGAGGCGCAGGAGGAAGCGAACCGGCAGCGAGGTAAGTTGGAACCCACTCCTGGACTAAGAGACCTCCAAGGCAATGTTCCCTCTAAGCTGTGCAGCCACGCGGCCGTGAAAGCCGCGCATGTAATGAGTGAACAGCGCACAGCAGTTTCCAATTGCCGCGCAGCGTTTTTTAACATTATAGGGACCATTGCTCCAAGGTCCTTTTCAGTTCTGTTATTCTGTATTCTATTTCTCCTGCTCTGCAATGTTTTGTATCTTTCTTTCCCTGTAGTCCTTGTAGGTAAGAAAACAAGGCAGGGCCTCCAATACTTTGTGATTAATCTTGCTCACCAGCTACTTGGGATGAAAAGTCCACAGTACAGGATAACAGTGCAGCACCTTCAGTGCTTTCATTCCATGCCAAGGAATCCACTTGTTCCCAAACAGCCTTGACATTGTTGCCGAATAACAGCAACTGTGGCGTTGACACACTACTTAGGACAGAGAAGAGATCCAATTCAAAAAGAATGTCAGTATTTCTTTTTAAGACAGCAACGCAATGAAAGAAGGCAATATTCTCCACCTGTGTGTAGGGCACTTCCTTTGCCTCCTCTCTCCAGAATCATGGTGCTTGGAAGGGGCACCATGACCTTCCAGATGTGCTCAATGTGCAGGACTGGAACCTAAAACATCTGGACACCAGGCCATTTGGAAAAAGCTGTCAAGTGCACCCACAGTGGGAGAGGCTGGGCTTCCAGGTCTTGCTTATATGGCATGTATTTTTTACATAAACCCTTTCTTCAAAAGAGACTCCTTGAATGTTTGTTTTTAATCTGTGAAAGGTAACTTATTGTGGAGGAAATCAGGGAAGGCTGTTGAGTAGAACCGGGGGTCTCCAACCTTGGGAACTTTAAGACTTGTGGACTTCAACTCCCAGAATTCCTCAGTCAGCTGTCCTGACAGGAATTCTGGGAGTTGAAGTCCACAAGTCTTAAAGTTCCCAAGGTTGGAGACCCCTGGAGTAGATGGAAGAGAGAGAGAGAACCAGAAATATTTTTACTAGGGATGTTAGATCAAACGATAGAAAGGAAGTACTGGTATATCATAATTCATATACTGGCAGCGGCGAGAATATGCTTAGCACAATACTGAAAGCAGGGCGATGTACCAACAGAAAACGTAATTATCAGAAAAATTTTAGAGTGTGCAGAATTAGACAAACTAACAATGGAATTAAATCAGAAAGAAAATTCGGAATTTTTTGAAATTTGGAATTCTTTTTATAATTGGCTGGAAAGGAGAAAAGAAAAAAATAGAAATGTTTAGACTGATATATAACTTATGAACCTATAGCGGAATAGACAAGTTTAGTTATTATAAATGTATGTATCTATTAATATATACCTAGATAAAAACTATAAGAAAAATATGATATATTTATGTATACTGTATGTATGTATGTATATAGATAGATAGATAGATAGATAGATAGATAGATAGATAGATAGATAGATAGATAGATATAGATAGATAGATAGAGTTATAGTTATAGTTATAGTTATAGTTATAGTTATAGTTATAGTTATAGTTATAGTTATAGTTATAGTTATAGTTATAGTTATAGTTATATACAGTTGTATAGATATATATGTTAAAACACAACGTCAAGACGCTTACCATAGAAATACCCAAGAGGTTTATATGTATATATGTACAGGTATGTACATATATTGTTCTGTTTAATGTTTGTTTGTCTTTTTTAATGTTTATATTTCAATAAAAATTATTTTTTTAAAAAAAGGAAGAGAGAGAGAGAAGGAAGTTGGTTGCTCTTTTGTGGGGGAGGTAGGGAGCCCAGAGTGGACTTTCTGAAGCAGAGATGGAAAACACTGGGAAAGACAGGAAGGTGTTGGGGATGGAGCCCTCCCTTCAAGGGGCTGAGGCTCAGCTCCGTTGAGCCCCCCTCCTTCTTCTGCCCTCAGAGCAATGGCCTCCAATTCAACCTAGTCTTTTGGAAGGGCCAATTGCTGATGGGCCCCCTCCTAGGATGGCCCCATTCCAGACAATGGACTTTCTCCTTGGCCAGGCCAAAACTGGTGGGCCAGGCAGGTAGATGCCACCAAGGCCCCATTGTCACTGGAGCAGCCCTCACCATGCAGGGTTTGAGCACAGTTATGCTGGATGCTTGTGGTTTGGCCAGTTGGCTTGAAAGACCTGGTCCAGCTTGAGTCTGCAATGCAAGTGGTGGGTCACTGGGTCAGGGGGGGGTTTTGTACAGAAAAGTTACCTGCAGAGACTTGTTTTTAGAAGGTCGAGTTCCAGCTTTTTCAAAGTTAGGCTCCAGTAAACAGTTGAAAAGTTGTCAGCCCTTGTCCCAATTAAGGTTAATAACTTGCTTTCTGGCAAAGGTTCATTGATCTTTAATAGTTGCATGAAGCAGCCAAAGACATTCCTTGGTGTGTGTGTGTGTGTGTGTGTGTGTGTGTGTGTGTGTGTGTGTGTGTGTGAGAGAGAGAGAGAGAGAGAGAGAGAGAGAGAGAGAGAGAGAGAGACAGAGACAGAGACAGAGACAGAGACAGAGACAGAGACAGAGAGACAGAGAGAGACAGAGAGACAGAGACAGACAGAGAGAGAGACAGAGAGACAGAGAGACAGAGAGAGACAGAGAGACAGAGAGAGACAGAGAGAGAGAAGAGAGAGAAGAGAGAGAGGAAGAGAGAGAGGAGAGAGAGAAAAGAGAGAGGAGAGAAGCAGAGGAAGAGAGAGGAGAGAGAAAAGAGAGGAGGGAGAGAGAAAAGAGAGAGAGAGAAAGAGAACAGAGAAAGAAGAGAGAGAGAAAAGAGGAGGGAGAGAGAAGAGAGGAGAGAGAGAGAGAGAGAAGAGAGGAGAGAGACAGGAGAGAGAGAAACAGTGAGACACACACAGAGAGAGAGAGAGAGAGAGAGACAGAGACAGAGACAGAGACAGAGGCAGAGACAGAGACAGAGACTGACTGACTGACTTTCTTGATGCTTTGCAGCTTCTAAACCCAAAGGGGCTTTGTCGAGAGAAGAAAAAAAACCGTGAGCCAAAAAAGTTGAACTTCCTTATGGTACTTTCAGTCCAGATACTGAAAAAATGCTTCCCCCCAGAAGTTGTGGGTGCTCTATCACTGGAGGTTTGAAGAAGAAATTGGACAGCCGTTTGTCTGAAATGGTATATAGGGTCTCTTGTTTGAGCACATGGTTGGACTAGAAGACCTCCAAGGTCCCTTCCAACTCTGTTATTCTATCTGTGTTATGAGGTGAAATGAAAGGAGAATCTTAAAATGGGCATCTTCCCAGAAGTCCCCCAGTTGGCAGCCCTGCCCCATGTGGGTTTTCTCACATGTGGGTTCAGATTGCAGGGCCAGAGAGGTGTAGGAGAGGATGGGGTTTTCTCCTTTGCTAGTTGTAGTTTAATCATTGCTGTTTGCCCAGGTATTTCTTGTTTAACCACCAGATTAAGTGTATCATCCTTGCCAAGGTACACAAACTGGCAAGAATGCTGCTAACTCCCGTTTACACATTGCTCCCGACAGGGGAAAAGTTGCTTTAAAACAAGAGGAATTGAGAGAGACGGAACCTGCTGGTGTGAACACTTTAAGATCTGTTCAGTGATCTTCTTTGGTAGTGAGGGATTCTGTCATTCTGTTTCCAATTCTTCTGCTTCTTTGCTAACTGGCTTAAGTGAGATGGATGGCAGATCCACTTAGGGACATTAGGGGCTTTAACTGAGCACCATTTGCACAAATTGAATTTGGGGTCAGAGCGTAGTTTTTAATGCCCTGGATCAGAAAATCACTCCTGTGAGCTTGGGTATCTCCCACAAAAACATCAGCATCCAATGGTGAACCTCTAAGCAGCTGATTTGATGTCTTCTCAGCTGGTCTTCGCTAGGAAATTATTTTCAATGTTCTGTTGGAATCATTTACAGCAGGGATGTCCTACCTTGTCAACTTTAGGACTTGTGGACTTCATAGCTAGCTGGGGAATTCTGGGAGTTGAAGTCAACAAATCCTAAAATTGCCAAGGTTGGACATTCATGAATTAGGGTGCCCACCTAAAAACAAAATCTGTACACATTGGCAACCCGTCTTCCCCCCTTATACAACCCAGAGTTGCCCTCTATTCAGGCATGTGTGTCCCAGAATCCCTTACAAATGTCGCAAAGGCTTCTGGGACACAGGTTTTGGGTTGTGAGAAGTTCATTCTCCATTCAAGCCAGTTTTGACCACATCATTGGGTAACCCTTATGGTATATTCCCACTTTCTGGCATTCATTTATCAACCAGTCCAGGGCAAAAGTGTGTCCTTTGTGAGACCACAGCCTTGGTTCATTTCATATTATGGGCTCAGAAAGAGCAAAATCTTGAGTAGCTAAGGTTTGGAGTCCTGCTCCTTTCTTCTCTTTGACTCCTGAAGGGCTCCATGCATCTTCTGGTCTCCGGGTTGGCAAATAGATGAGCCACCCTGGTAAGAATGCCAGGCCTACTTTCTTGGGGAGTTCCCAGCCCCATGTGTCAGGATGCTAAGCGATCTGGAGTTCTTGCGTATTGGGAACGGAACTGGCTAGGTGAGCTCCAGAGCAAAGAGTTCCTCTCGCTGAGCAGCAGCCCAGCCACACCTCCTCCGGCGTCTCCTGCCAAGTCACCTGCTGCAGGACTACAAAAACCTGCCACAGCTACTGCTGCAGGGCATGTGCAGTTGGGCTTCCCTCTGTGGCATCTCCGGAGAGGAGCTGCCTCCGCCAGAGCACCTGCTGGGACTTAAGCATCATCCCTGGATAAGGAACGGGATCTCCAAGTTACACATTATTCAGAAGGGAAGGGGGAAAATTTATCATTAACTGGGCAACTCGGCCAGGAGGTATAAGAAGAAGCTGATCAGTCCAGATTGGGAGGCCCCGAAACTGGCAGGATGGCCACCCCGGCGGCTACCACTGTCCTGGCCCAACAGGAGTCGACCTCCACTGGCATCGCAATTGCAAATGCAGCTGACATCTCGGTCATTGTCATCTACTTCATCGTTGTCCTAGTGGTTGGCCTGTGGGTAAGTGCCAGCTTCCTTTGCCATCGTTGGTGGGGTCCAGATGAGAGCAATCAACCGATGGAACAGAAGTTGCCTTCGGAAGTTGTGGGAGCTTCATCACTGGAGGCTTTCAAGAAGAGACTGGACTGCTATCTGTCAGAAATGGTGTAGGGTCTCCTGCTTGGGTGGGGGGGGGGTTGGACTAGATGACCTACAAGGTCCCTTCCAACTCTGTTAATCTGTAATCTGTAACCCCAGGGAGATCTGGGAAGGACCAAGGGTCTGGCATCCCAGGGTTGCTGAGCAGGAGATAGGGAGGTGCAGCAGCAACAGACGGGCCAGAGGGAGGAGGGGGTGGGTGTTGTTGGGGAGCTGAAGTGAACTGGCAAGGGTGGGTATTGAGGTCACGGAAGAGAGAAGGCTGCCATAGGAACGGAAAAGGCTTCCCAATGCTCTGCCCCGGAGGTGTGTGTGTGAGTGTGTGTGTGTGTGTGTTAGCTCCCATCTTTTCCCACTGCTTCTTCCTCATTTGGATAGAAAATTCCCACCTGGGTGGGAAGTTCCAAAGGCCATCGGGCACCTTCCCATCTGAGAAGGAATGTGATGGGCTGTGAGAGCAACCTTGGCAGGCAGGAGGAGGAGCTGCAACCGTCTGAACAACGGAATCTGAGCACAGACCAGAAACGGAATTGGAGAACATGTCTCAGAAGGAGCATCCATCTCTAAGTGATGTGGTCATAAGGTGTGATATCACGTGGCCACACCACTTAGTGACGGCACTTCTGGTTGAGAATCCACGCCATTGTCAAGCGTCAGATTTGCACTCTTGCCATGGACAACCTCATGTGGCTTCCAGGCTTCATCGTTGGTTTCGCTTGTGGGAAGCCGGCAGGGAAAATCACAAATGGCCATTACATGAGCGTGGAGATGCTGCAACTGTTGTAAGAAGACCAGGTGTAAGTACCACTCATTCAGCATCATTGTAAGTTTGGACAGGCGCTGAATGAGTGCTCATTAAGCAAGGTCTACATATAAAGGCAGGGCACTTTCAGACTTTCAAGTTTCTGTTACTGTAAGTTTATCCTAAAGGTAAAGTGACCAGATTTTTTTTTTAAGCGGGACGGGACGGGGGCCGCCTGGGCGCCGCCATTTGTTTTGCCCTCTGCGCATGCGCAGAACGCTGCGCATGCGCAGAGGGCAAAACAGCAAATGTCGGCGTCCAGGTGAGGTAGGGGGGAAGCGGGAGGGCGCTTGGATGCCTGCAGCTCGCGACAGGTAAGCTGCCTCCTTTCCCCGTCTCCCGCCTCCCGTTCATTGCTTGCCAGCCTGGCCGAAGGGAAGGCGGGAGGCGAGGAAAGGCCTCCCGAAAGGAGGCGGGCTCCCGAAGCCTCCCCTCCTTTCGGGAGGCCTTTCCTCACCTCCCGCCTTCCCTTCGGCCGGGCTGGCAAGCAACGAACGGGAGGCGGGAGACGGGGAAAGGAGGCAGCTTACCTGTCGCGAGCTGCAGGCATCCAAGCGCTGCGGTCTCCCGGTCGCCCGCCCGGCCCCAGGGCAACGGCGGCAGCGAGGCGACGGGGGGAAGAAAGGGGAGGGGGACGAGGAAGGGCTGTTTGCGCCGCTCGTAAACTCAAAGCGGCGACGGCTCCTCGTCCCTCACCCCTCCCAACCACAGCGGCGCCTCCGAGGGCGGGGCTAGGGATGGGGCGGGGGAAGGAGAGGAGGAGCAGCCTCCCTTCCCCCTCCCCCCAGCTTCCAGCGCCCGCCCGCCGCCAACAGAGGCCTGCTGCCTTTCAGGCCGATTTTTTGAAAGAATGCCCTAGTCGGGCATTGTTTTAAAAAATCGGGACTTTTTAAGAGGGCGGGCGGGACGCGGGACAAATGGTGAAAAAGCGGGTGTGTCCCGCCAAAATCGGGACGTCTGGTCACCTTACCTAAAGGTGGTGTTTGCATTCTTGGTTGTGATGTCCTGCCTGGACTACCTAGAAGGGTTGATAAGAAGCCTCCTTTGCAAGCAGTGTGTGTCGGCTGGGCCATCTGCCTGGAAGTTGTGGGAGCTTCATCACTGGAGGCTTTCAAGAAGAGACTGGGCTGCCATTTGTCAGAAATGGTGTAGGGTATCCTGCTTGGGCAGGGGGTTGGACTAGATGACCTACAAGGTCCCTTCCAACTCTATTAATCTGAATCTGAATCTATCTAAGAGTGGACAGGAGGCCCAAGGAACCACATATTGTCCCAAAAAAAACGGACCAAGGTGGCCAGGGTATGGGTCTCTGCAGCCCCCTTTAGCATTGAACAATGCTATTGTCAGGGTCACGGAAGGTTAGGGAAGCTTCGCGAGTTGACAGCTATCAGCAATGAAGAATTGCAGGACAAGGGGGCTTCAACCCTTCAGCAGAGGGGCACCGACATTCTGCACATGCCTAATGGAACTCTCTTCTGTCTGTTCACATTCCCATGGGGGTTCTTGGTTTAAAGCAGGCTGAGAATTCAATTCTGTTCTGTCCCGTCCCGAGGCAAACCTCAGCCACGTAGCCCTTTGCCAAAGTCCAGCTGCCAAACTCTGGGGAGAAGCTGGCTGGGGAATCCTGGAAGTTGGAGTCCTCACATCTTGAAGTTGCCGAGGTGGGGAGTGTTAGAAGGGGGGGAATCAATCCCCCGTGGAGGTTGATGGATCTTTGCTTCCCTTTTTGAAGTCATTCTCATTAGAAAATAAAACCGAGATTCAAATCTAATTAACAAAATATTTATTTCAGTAGAAAAGTAATAAAAAGAATCCTTAGTAAACTACATCTTATCGGCTAATGAAAAAGTCACATCTGCTTTCAGCAGAAATGGCGGAAGAGAAGGAAGGAGGAAACTTCTGGAATGCAGGCATGCGTAGTAGAACATATCACATGTCTGCTTGACCATAAATACAAGAAACAGTAGATCTGCACAACTGGCAATATTCACATCGTGACAGGGAGATGCTCGTGTGCCGCCTCACACGGTGAAATTGCCCCAATGAAGGAAGCCTGGAAATCCCCAGAAGAGAATCGGCTGCCAGCTCAGAGGGAGAGAGCAAAGGAGCATCAAGAGATACCCCCCCCCATGGCCACAACCCCCAACCTCCCTGGGCAAACAGCCTGGCCCAGAAACACATGCCAGGCAGGAGGGTGGGAAGTGGGAGGGGCTCAGTTCAAAGCCTGGAGGGGTCTGCAGGGGGGAGGTCTTTCCCAGGAAGGAGGCAGGTGGGGAATGCCAAGGAGGGTGAGGCTGAAGCAGAGACCAGACAGGGTGGTGGTGGGTAACTCTCACACCCCTCTCCCCACAGGCAGCTTGCCAGGACCAGCCTCGGGCAGCGCAGCAAAGTCTGATGCTGGGGAGGCCTTCTGGTCCTCGTTGGGTCTGTTGTTTCCTGGGCTCCAGGCTGTCCACTTGTGAGGAAGCCCACTGCAGAGAAGGCCAGGGAGAGGCCAAAGGGCAGCTTGGCCCTTGCTTGGATGGCTGGAGCAGCAAAGGTGGTCTTGAGGGAGGCAAGGAGGAAGATCGAGTTATTTTGCCATATGAAGAGCAGATCTCCCAGCCAGTTGATCCCACCACTGGCAGGAAAGCAATCACAGTGGCCACTTGGGGAACAAAGGATCCAGGGGCGGGTTCCTAATTTTTTTACTACCACTCTGTGGGCGTGGCTTATTTTGTGGGTGTGGCTTGCCAGCCATGTGACCGGGTGGACGTGGGCCTTGGGAGCTCAGCAGCGGCCGGAGAAGCGGGGGGGGGCATTGCTCACCCGCAACCCAGCCCCCTGTAGCTGGAGCAGCAAGACCGCGGCAGCGGTTCTTCTAGGAGGCTCCGTCCGGCCTGAATGCTTCTCCCCATTCGATGATCCTAGGCTCCTACCGCCCGATCCCCCTCCCCTCAGCAGCTCGAGAAGCCTTGAACGTGTGAAAATGCCTGGGATCATCACTGCGTGTTCGTGGCTTCTCGGACTGCTGAAGGGAGGGGAATGGAGATAGCTCCTGCCGCCCGTTCTTTCAGCATCTCATGCGCTCCCTCAGCCATCCTCCCCTGCTTGGACTCACTGTGGGGTAGGAAGGCAGCACATGTGCAGTGCCAGAAGCTCGGCTTCTGAGCATGTGCAGAAGAATTTTTTTTTAAAAAAATTAAAAAACATTTTTTTAATGGTGCCGCCCAGGCACCGGCACCGCACCACACCGGTACTGTGACGTCACCAGCGGGCCGCTACCGGTGCTATAGAGTGGACCGCACCAGTAGGAACCCACCACTGAAAGGATCAAAGCCTCTCCTAAGCACCAGACCAGCTTCTCAAGACAGACAGCTCGTTCTGGTCAAAAAAGCCCATGGACTCAGCAGGGGTGCTGGGCAGCCTCTTATACTGACGGTCTTCACACTTCTGAAGGCAGGCAGCCCAGGGAGGACCCGGTTCCTTTCTTCTTCTTAGGACCTACAAGGACTGAAGGGCTTTGTGCCTCTCTTAGACACCAGGAGGGCTGGGTGCAGCCTTGCTCCCTTCAAACAAACCAGGAACTCCCTGATTCTGAACCAGAAAGCCAAACCTTCCCCTTGCCCAATGCTGGGTGTCACTGGGTTTTGTGGGTGCAGACAGACCCCTGTCACCGCCCAGAAACTGCAGACCTGCCTTTTATCTGGATCAGTAGAGGCTAAACCATGCTGCTCCCCTGCATTTGAAAATCAGTGAAAACGAATGAAGGCAGTGAAATGGATCCCTTGCCTCACCACTCAAGTTGCAAAAAAGGAGAACTTTCCAGTCCCGTCTCAAGAGCAGGCCTGGGCATCATGTGCCCAAGAGCTTGCCAAGGGGACGGAACTGCTCATCCTGGCCAACTGTTCCTTGGCACCCTCCCAGATACGCTCCGGGGTGGGGCAAGCAAGGAAGCAAGGCCTCCTGGGCAGGCTGAAGGCCTGAAGTGGGAAAGGGCCCTCCTTGTGCCCCAAACATTTCATGGTCCAACTGGCCTTTCATCAGTTGGAGCATCTCCAACAGCCGCGCTCTGCCTCGCTGGCCATGCCAGTCTTTCTTACAGATTAACAGAGTTGGAAGTGACCTTATAGGTGGTCTAGTCCAACCCCCTGCCCAAGCAGGAGACCCTAAATCTGCCTCTACCTAGGATTGAACTCACAACTTCCTGATTGTGAGGCAAGAGCTCTCTTCTTTGGCCTTTCCTCTTTGGCCACGTGGAGGGCAGCTGCCTGGCCAGGGCAGCAGGGAGCGCAGAAGAGAATGGCCTTCTCTTCCCTTCCCTGTGGGGTCAGCCAGCCGGGGTGGCTCATCCCTGGAATAGAGGGCAGGCCCAGAGCAAAGAGGGTGCCAGGACAAGTGTGGTGCTGGGCTGGTCTCGGAGGTGCCATCCCTGCCCCTGCTGAGCTGGGTGCCCGAGGGCTGGACGCAAGGAGGAGCTCCTGGGGCATCTTGAGGAAGTGCCAATTTGGGGGTGAAGATGGGTAACTCTTTCTCTGTTCTTTAGGCTTCCACCCGCTGTTCTTGCAGGGGACTCTCTGCATTGGCTGGAACTGCGAAATCTTGGTCTAAGCCAGGGGCGGGTCCCTAAATTTTTTACTACCACTCTGGGGGTGTGGCTTAGTTTTGTGGGCGTGGCTTAGTTTTGTGGGCGTGGCTTGATGGTCATCTGACCGGGTGGGAGTGGCTTGACGGTCATGTGACTGGGCGGGTATGGCTTCATGTGACTGGGCAAGTGTGGCTAAGTGGTCACGATCCTAGTTCCCCCTACGAGGATTCCTGCATCCGGACCTTTTACAATCCCCCAAAGGATTAAAAGAAACCAGATTCCATACAGCTCTGAACCCTTAAGACAAACCAAATACAAGTGGTCCTCGCTTAATGGCCGGTTGCTTAGCAAGTGTTCAAATTTATGACTGACCTCCTCAGAGCTACTTGACCTGTTTTTTGAGTTTTGACAGCCTTATGCATGCACACATGTATGCACGCGCGCACACATACACATTTATGACCAGTTACAACACCCGTGACATCACCAGTCAGTCGCTACCAGTGCTATAGAGTGGACCGCACTAGTAGGAACCCACCACTGGTCTAAGCCAGGCAGGGGTTCTCAGCCATGGCAACTTTCAGATGGGCAGACTTCATGCGTGGCTGGAGAATTCGGAGCCCTGATGTCCACCCATCAAAAGTCGCCAAGGCTGAGCAACCCCGGCCTGAGCTGCGCTTCCACACTGGAGAGGCACTCAAGACGAACCCCCATCTGAAGGAACCCCTCTTTGGCAAGTGGGCTGCAGAGCAAAGCAATTTTTTGGGGGGGGTCACTTCTGTCTCTTTTCAGGTGGTAAAAAAAATCTGACGTTTTTGGGGTGGGGGGGGAGATTCAAAACTTGGCCCTTGGATCAGTGCAGGCCTTCAGAAAGGGGGAGGGACATCCCTGCTCCTGCTGCCCCTCCCCTCCCGGCTGTTTTCTGCAATTTGTGTCAATCAATGCCCAGGAAATGTTTGTCTGCCTAATGACTCATGGTTGAAATATGCGCCGGAGAGTTTAATCAAGAAAGCTCTTTCTGCATATAATGCTCCGAGGTGGGGCACGGGGTGGCAACTGCTGCTTTGGCATTAACTTATCATGGATCCCTTAAGAGCAGCCTACAGATTTTAAAACGCTTGGGAAATCTTTGTGAAAGGCCTGTTCTTAAAAACAGGGCCTGGGAATGAATGCGACAATGGCCAGTGGTGGGTTCCTACCAGTGCGGTCCACTCTATAGCACCAGTAGTGGCCCACTGGTGACATCACAGTACCGGTGCGGTCGGTTGCCAGTGCCATTTTTTTTAAAAAAAAATTTGTTAGGTTTTTTTTTAAATTTTCTTCTGCTCATGCCCAGAACAGGCGGCAGGACCTATCTCCATTCCCCTCCCCTCAGCAGTCCGAGAAGCCACGAACGCGCGGTGATGATCCCAGGCATTTTCGCACGTTTGAGGCTTCTCGAGCTGCTGAGGGGAGGGGGAACGGGCGGCAGGGGCCTAGGATCATCGAATGGGGAGAAGCATTCAGGCCGGACGGAGCCTCCTAGAAGAACCGCTGCCGTGGTCTTGCTGCTCCTGCTGCGGGGGGCTGCGTTGCGGGTGGGCAATGCCCCCCTGCTTCTCCGGCCGCTGCCAAGCTCCCAAGGCCCACGCCCACCCAGTCACATGGCTGGCAAGCCACACCCACAAAATAAGCCATGCCCACAGAGTGGTAGTAAAAGAATTAGGAACCTGCCTCTGACAACGGCCCCTCCTGCTGGCAGGCCCCGTGCTTTCAAGATGGCCCCAGAGGGTGTTCAGGGCAGGAGCCCCACTCCGGACAGGCCAGGCAGCTGCTCATCGCCAGGGGCCAGGAGGTGACTGCGGAGTCTTCAGTTACCCGAGATAGGTGGACCAGCCACCTGTTGGCATAAATCTCTGCTGAGGAAATTCCATCCGGGCAGCCGTTTCGGTCAGTTGCAGCAAAGACAATAAAATCGGCCCCGGTCTGATGATAAATCGTGGCTCTTTTGCTCTTTTGCAACGAGCCCTGGACGCCTTGCCCGGTGGAACTGTCACTGCGCGTTTGTAATAGCCACAGTTGCCCTCCGTCTCTCCGTGCAATTAGTACAATGGATGGATGGATGGCAACCAGCTGAGGGATCACGCAAAAAGGCGAGGGACAAAAGGACACAATTTCTGCCTTACTGCTTACACCAAAGCCTCTTCCGGTGGAAGTCAAAGGACCTGAAGGCAGCCCCTTAAAAAGCCCCACCCCCCTCCGGTCTATCACCTGAAGAATTTGGATGAGGTCCAGAGAGGACATGGAGCATGGAAATGCTTTGAAATCAGATGATCTACTGTCCCTTTCCTTATCGATGCAAAACCTCTCGTTAGAAAGAGAGACGGGAGTGGCCAAATGGCTGAATGAAGCATCAGTGCCAGATACTGCATGCTGAGAAGCCTGTGGGGATGGCTGGAAGAGAAGACGCATCCATCTCTTGGAGGAAGTGATGTTCATTAGGAAGAAAGACGTAGGAGGGTGTGTGTGTCACCTGCTAGCCTCAACCCAATGCAAAAGAGGCAGGAGAAACTGTCTCCACCTCGGCTGTAATATCCACAGGGATGGTGTCTGTTGCCAGGAAATAACAATAAATTTATTTTATTTTATTTTTTTATTTATTTGTTTGTTGGTCAAACATGTACAAGATAGCAGGTATTTGTATGAACATAACATAAGCAAAGTAAGTACGGATAAAAGAGGACAATAGGACAGTAGGACAGGGACGGTAGGCACGCTGGTGTGCTTATGCACGCCCCTTACAGACCTCTTAGAAACGGGGAGAGGTCGACTGTAGACAGTCTAAGGTTAAAGTTTTTGGGGTTTGGGGAAGAAACCACAGAGTCAGGTGGTGCATTCCAGGCATTGATCACTCTGTTGCTGAAGTCGTATTTTCTGCAGTCGAGTTTGGAGCGGTTTACATTAAGTTTGTATCTATTGTGTGCTTGTGTATTGTATACACTCTCTAATGCCCTGTAAGTGGTATTATAGTATTACCTTTATTTAAAAATGTACACATATAGGAAGAAAAGACATTCAGACATGAATCATATGATTAAAAGGATCAATGCAGCCAACACCCACATAAGCAGGTATGAACACCTAACAATCAAGCATAAAACAATATCCTGATCAAGGAAGTACCCAAGGGGAAACCACACACCAATTCTGACAGGACAAACTACCATCTACTGTATAAACAGGGAGCAAATCTCAATTTGCACTGATGATGTTGCCTAGTTGGGTAAGGAAACATCCGCAAGCTATAAAAACTCAGCTCGAGAACACCAAATGCTACTCTAAGCGACTTTCCTTTTGGGAGCAACTGGAATTTTTCTTTCGTTTTATCTATGATAAAACACGTCATGATAAATTTATTTTTCTGATTCTTTTCCTCCTCCAGATGTCAAATGCCACAGAGGTTATTAGACCTGTGTGTGTGTGTGTGTGTGTGTGTGTGTGTGTGTGTGTGTGTGTGTGTGTGTTTGCATGAATGTGCACCTTGAAGTCGGTCCTGGCTGAGTCTTGGCAAGACTTTATAATAATAATAACAACAAAGTTGGAAGGGACCTTGGAGGTCTTCTAGTCCAACCCCCTGCCTAGGCAGGAAACCCTACACTACTTCAGACAAATGGTTATCCAACATCTTCTTAAAAACTTCCAGTGTTGGAGCATTCACAACTTCTGGAGGCAAGCTGTTCCACTGATTAATTGTCCTAACTGTCAAGAAATTTCTCCTTAGTTCTAAGTTACTTCTCTCCTTGTTTAGTTTCCACCCATTGCTTCCTGTTCTACCCTCAGGTGCTTTGGAGAATGGTTTGACTCCCTCTTCTTTGTGGCAGCCCCTGAGATATTGGAACACTGCTATCATGTCACCCCTGGTCCTTCTTTTCATTAAACTAGACATACCCAGTTCCTGCAACCGTTCTTCATATGTTTTAGCCTCCAGTCCCCTAATCATCTTTGTTGCTCTTCTCTGCACTCTTTCTAGAGTCTCAACATCCTTTTTACATCGTGGCGACCAAAACTGAATGCAGTATTCCAAGTGTGGCCTTACCAAGGCCTTATAAAGTGGTATTAACACTTCGCGTGATCTTGATTCTATCCCTCTGTTAATGCAGCCTAGAACTGTGTTGGCTTTTTTGGCAGCTGCTGCACACTGCTGGCTCATATTTAAATGGTTGTCCACTAGGACTCCAAGATCCCTCTCACAGTTACTACTGTTGAGCAAGGTACCACATATGCTGTACCTGTGCATTTTGTTTTTCTTGCCTAAATGTAGAACCTTACTTTTTTCACCATTGAATTTCATTTTGTTTGATAGCGCCCAATGTTCAAGTCTGTCAAGATCCTTCTGTATCTTGAGCCTATCTTCTGGAGAGTTGGCTATTCCTGCCAGTTTGGTGTCATCTGCAAATTTGATGAGTTCCCCGTCTATCCCCTTGTCCAAGTCATTGATGAAGATGTTGAAGATTACTGGGCCTAAAACAGAGCCTTGGGGTACTCCACTGCATACTTCCCTCCATGTAGATGCAGTTCCATTGAGCACTACACGTTGAGTGTGGTTGGTTAGCCAGTTTTGAATCCATCTGATGGTGTTGCTGTCCATCCCACTTTGGGTGGGGTTGGCTCTGGGCTGAGAGTGGGACTGGCCAACTGGCTTTGTGCCCAAGGTGGGATGAGTCTCACCACTCCTGGCTCAGCCCAAACTGGTCCACAGACTGATTTTTTGTTGTCTTCTTCCTCACCCAAAATCAGAATATGTGTATGTGTGTGTGTTCATGCGCGTGCAAGAGAGAGATAGAGGGAGGGAGCGAGAGAAGCTCACCTCCACTCCTTCATTCCGTGGACCTCGCCTACACCCGTGGGATTCCCTGGCGCTCCCCACCCAGAAGCTGCCCAAGGCTACTAACCAGGCGTGGCTGGTGGAGATCAGCTCCAACTGGGACGGTGCTGCGGTGGAGACAAACTATCTCCCCTCCCCCCCCCCAGCTGAAGGCAATTCCTCTGTGACCAATTTCTCCGCTTTCCTTCCCTTCAGGCCATGTACTCGACCAACCGTGGAACAGTCGGAGGATTCTTCTTGGCCGGCCGGAACATGGTGTGGTGGCCGGTGAGTTTCACCAAGGGAGTCCTTCCTTTCTTCCCACCAGTGTCCTTCTCTGGAAAGGCAGCATCTTTGCTTTGCACTGTCCTACCCTGGAGGGGGGAATGGATGTTCTCCGGGGGGGGGAGCTTCCTTTGGCTTTGTGACAAGAGAGGCTTGTCACAAACAGCCCAGCAGCCTGTTTTCCACCATGTTCTCCTGACGGTGCCCTCATTAGTGGGCATTGGGCATTGCTATCCATGGGCATTTTGCTTGGGCCGCAGGCAGACTGGACCCCTGACTCCCACCGTGCTTCCTTTAGCACCTGTCAAGTCCTAGGTGGCTCCTTATAATATGGCTTCTGTGCTTTTTCAGAAGACGTTCAGCCTGCACAGAAGGCCAACATAAGCCAGGCCCGGCCTTTGGACAAGCCAATGTCGGCTGTATTGCAGTTTCTCTGCTGCTTTTGCCAAGCTAAGTTTGGTTTCCGGTCACCAGTGCAGCCTTGAGGGATGTGTCCCTGCGTCTCCTGGCCCGGAGCAGGGAGGCCCTTGGAGACGGACAGCAAAGACACAGCTCAGCTGCTTCCGGCTCCCGCTTAGCCCAGAAGCTTCTGTAAGGCTGGCATTTTGTTCTGTGGCCACACGAAAGAGGCCTCCGAGCCAGGGAACTCAAGAAGAGCCTCTTGCAGGCTGCCCAGCCCACCTGCTGCTGCACTGACAGAGGTGATAATTAATCTCACAAAGGAGAAATAGATCTTTTCCCGGACATCAGACATTAGAAAAGAAACCGCAGTTTAAAGTCTAAGTAAAAATATTTATTTCGGTACAAAAACAATAAATCCTCATTATCTACATGTCTGATATAAAAGTAGGTCTTGCTTCAATGGAAGCCAGGAACAGAAGGAAAGAATGGAATGCACACATGCGTACAAGAACATATCAATCACGTGCTCAGGAATAAACCATTATATTAGATAGGGATGCATCTCCCTGCATATACATATGACAGGCAATAAAATCACTGCGTGACATGCACTGCACAGATACGCCACTCCCCTCTTCTCCGGGACAGCCCCTCCAGTCCTGGAAGACAGTTGTCATGTCCCCCAATCCTTCTCTTGGTTAGACTACGGTAGATATTCTCAATTGCTGCCACTGTTCTTCGCACCTGTTAGCCTCCAGTCCCCAGTGGTGGGTTCCTACCAGTGCGGTCCACTCTATAGCATGGCCCGCTGGTGACATCACAGTACCGGTGTGGTCGGTTGCCGGTGCCATTTTTTTTAAAAAAAAATTTGTTAGTTTTTTTTAAATTTTTCTTCTGCGCATGCCCAGAAGCCGAGCTTCCGGCACTGCGCATGCGCTGCCTTCCTACCCCACAGTGAGTCCAAGCAGGGGAGGATGGCTGAGGGAGCGCGTGAGACGCTGAAAGAACAGGTGACAGGAGCTATCTCAGTTCCCCTCCCCTCAGCAGTCCGAGAAGCCACGAACGTGCGGTGATGATCCCAGGCATTTTCGCACATTTGAGGCTTCTCAAGCTGCTGAGGGGAGGGGGAACGGGCGGCAGGAGCCTAGGATCATCGAATGGGGAGAAGCATTCAGGCCGGACGGAGCCTCCTAGAAGAACCGCTGCCGTGATCTTGCTGCTCCCACTGCGAGGGGCTGCGTTGCGGGTGGGCAATGCCCCCCCTGCTTCTCCGGCCGCTGCCAAGTTCCCGAGGCCCACGCCCACCCGGTCACATGGTTGGCAAGCCACACCCTCAAAATAAGCCACGCCCACAGAGTGGTAGTAAAAAAAATTGGAACCCGCCCCTGCCAGTCCCCTAATCATCTTGGTTGCTCTTCTCTGTGCTCTTCCCAGAGTCTCGGCATCTTTGTTTTTGTATCGTGGTGACCAAAACTGGATGCAGGATTCCAAGTGGTACGAACATTTCACGTGATCTTGATCCCATCCCCCTGTTGATGAAGCCTTGCACTGCGTTGGCTTTTTTGGCAGCTGCCGCACACAACCGGGCCGGCTCATGCTTAGTAGGAGTCACCCATATTTTGAGCCACTTAGCTGGGTGATGGGACATTCCTGCCCAGCCTTTTCATGAGGCTTACAAATAGACCTCAACGTACGACTACAGTTGAGCCTGTTTGTTTCTGTTGTTAAACAAAACGTTGTCAGTTTTGCCCCATTTTGCAATTTTTCTTGCCACAGTTGTTACGTGAACCATTATAGTTGTTAAGTTAGCAATATGGCTATTAAGTGGCTTCCCCATTGACCTTCCTTGTCGGAAGGTCACAGAAGGTGAACACATGACCCCATCTGCAACCATCACAAATATGAGTCAGTTGCCAAGTGTCCGAATTTTGATCACATGACCACGGGGATGCTGCCATGGTTGTAAGTGTGGAAAATGGTCACAAGTCACTTTTTCCGGTGCCATTGTTGTAAAGAATGTTATAAATTGAGGACTGCCTGTTCTTCTGGCTGAAGCTTTGTTGGCTGGAAGCCATTTGGACAAGCTGGACCATGGGAGCCCCTAAACCTCTTCACCTTTCGTGGCCTCTCTGAGCCCCTGACCCAGGAGGGCTCCCTCCCTTTCCTCCTCTCCAGATCGGGGCCTCTCTCTTTGCAAGTAATATCGGCAGCGGCCACTTTGTGGGCCTGGCAGGGACCGGGGCGGCTGCAGGAATTGCCATCGGAGGCTTTGAGTGGAACGTAAGTCCTTTCCCCTTCGGTCGGTCCTGGGTGCAAATCTCCACTGGAAATCTCCTTCTGAGTCCGTCTCCAGGGGGACCCTGGCTCCCACTAATTGGGGGGATGGATGTTCCTTGGATGCCCAACCTGGAAGAGGAACTTGCTTGCCCGTGATGGGGCTGGGCTGCTTTGGTGGGTGGGGGGCTCTTCCCCTTCCTGCCTGGCCCTGTGGGAGAGACAGAGCCAACCCCTCTTCCCCCCCCCACCTCTTTTAGGCCCTGGTGATGGTGGTGATCCTTGGCTGGGTGTTTGTGCCAATCTACATCAAGGCTGGGGTGAGTAGACAATTCAGCTATTCTGCCGACTGCTGCGGGTGGGTGTGTCTCCCCGAAGGGATGCTTGCTTGTATTTATTTATTTATTGTTTGTTTGTTTGTTTGTTTGTTTGTTTGTTTGTTTGTTTATTTATTTATTTATTTATTTATTTATTTATTTATTTATTTATTTATTTATTTATTTATTTATTTATTTATTTATTTATTTATTTAGTGAGATTTATATACCGCCTCACAGTGCAAGCACTCTCTAAGCGGTTTACACCAGTAAGCAATGTATATATTTATATTGTCCCCAACAATCTGGGTCCTCATTTTACCTACCTCGGAAGGATGGAAGGCTGAGTCAACCTTGAGCCGGTGAGATTTGAACCGCTGACCTGCGGATCGCAGTCAGCTAAAGTTGCCTGCAGTACTACACTCTAACCACTGCGCCACCTCGGCTCTACTGGGAACTCTGTTGTACTGGGAACTCTGGGCAGCAAATCTATCGGATCACAACAGAAAGTTTAGATTAAATCCAGATTAAAAGAGAGAAGGAGGTTCCACAAAATGACAGCAGATGAAGGAAAACAGGAACTAAGACATTCACGTGGTTTTAGCTCTCCTATCTGGTCTCATAAGCCTCATTAATTAATACCACACTTTAGCACTAAAATGCTATTTAATATACCACTGTTTTAATACATTAAACATTTTGAAGATGTAAAACATTAAAATATCTAAGGTTAAAAACTTTTCTTTTTCTTTTTTTTTAAAAATAGTCTTTATTAAATTTTTACGATAAGAAGACACAAACAAAACATACAAACACAAACACAAACAAGTACACATATTTACAAACAACAACAAGAAATAGTCCAATGCTTTAACAGCGTTATTAAAGTGTTTGTTTCGTATCAATATCTATATATACATTTTAAGTACAGGTTAAAAACTTTTCAATCGATGAGATGCTTGATTAGGATCACAAGTCAATGCTGCTAATTGGCTTCCGTGAGTTCATGAATAGAGCGTAGTTGAAAATCCTAAAATATTTATCCACTATATTTGATGCTTCTTAAGGCAGCTCCATAGTCAGCCTGCTTTAAGCTCCTTGCCAGGTAACGTTGGAACCTTATGTTCAAGTAAATATTTTACATAAATACCACCTGGGGTAAGGAGGGGTTTTTTTTCTTCAAAGGAGAAAGGAAGGTTCTGCCAATATCCGTGCAGAAGAATGTGGATGAAACTTTTGGCTTGCCCTGCCTGGGCTGACCTGGATGGGGGGGGGACAGTCAAATGAGCATGGGAGAAACTCTGCAAAACTGGGGTGCTTGTGAATAGACACAACACACCAGCAACTGCTTGCCGCAACTCGCTTTGTTCTTTCTGCCTGCCCAAATCAGTCACTCTCCTGGGCGCTGTATCTCTCTTCCGGGAACAGCTTCTCTGTTTCTAGACTAACTTTCCAGACGCATGGAACGGCACAGCCTGCATCTATGGGACCAAGCCTGGTGGCAGGAAGTTCAGCCTTGGCCAGATGTTATGTCTCTCCAGCGAAGCAGTAGTCCAGGAGTGTCCAATCTTGAGAACTTTAAGACTTCTGGACTTCAACTCCCTGGAAAAGAAGGAGGGAATTGCCCCCTCCAATCCTGATGCTCCGTCAAGAACCCTAGATCAGTGGTGGGTTCCTACCAGTGCGGTCCACTCTATAGCACCGGTAGCGGCCCGCTGGTGACGTCACAGTACCAGTGCGGTCAGTTGCTGGTGCCTGGACGCCGCCATTTTTTTAAAAAAATATTATTTTTAAAAAATTTTCTTCTGCGCGTGCCCAGAAGCTGAGCTTCCGGCACTGTTCATGCACTGCCTTCCTACTCCACAGTGAGTCCAAGCAGGGGAGGATGGCTGAGGGAGCGTGTGAGACGCCGAAAGAACGGGCGGCAGGAGCTATCTCCATTCCCCTCCCTTCAGCAGTCCGAGAAGCCATGAACGTGCGGTGATGATCCTAGGCATTTTTGCACGTTCGAGGCTTCTCGAGCTGCTGAAGGGAGGGGGAACGGGCAGCAGGACCTATCTCAGTTCCCCTCCCTTCAGCAGTCTGAGAAGCCACGCCCACCCTGGTCACATGGCTGGCAAGCCACACCCACAAAATAAGCCACGCTCACAGAATGGTAGTAAAAAATTTAGGAACCCGCCCCTGCCCTAGAGGCACCCCCTGGCCCTTCCCCACCCCCTGAGGGTGGAGGGACACCATGTGCCTGGGCCTCAGGGAGCTCCGTGAAAGTCCCCATTTTGAGATTCTCCCATGAGCCTGGAGAAGAGTCAGTTCCTAAAAACTCACCGACATCTTTGTGAAGATATACAGCTTTGCTGGCTGGGAATTCTGGGAGCTGAAGTCCACAAGTTTGAAAGTTGCCAAGACTGGTGGAGACCCCTGCTCTGGTCTCACCATTGGGCAGGCCTGTGTCCAGCTAGAATGCTGCACTCCATACGTTGAAATGAGAATGAAATCTCATAGAGGCGATGTGGATCTTTTCTTGGAATTCAGACAGTTAGAAATAAAGCCGAGATTAAAAGTCTAATAGAAAATATTTATTTCAGTACAAAAACAATAAATCCTGAATAATTACATCTTTGCTAAGAAAACACGACCGTTCAGGTCAACAGCTAAGGCAGAAGAGAATTAATGGTGGTTTTTGGAATGCACACATGCGCACTCATCATATCACGTGTTCTGCTTATATTGGAATGTACCATAATATTAGGATAGGGGTGCATCATCCTGCATAGACATACAACTGACAATATTCACTACATAACACACCTCTGGGAAGATCTTGGACTGATGGACTCGAGGAACGATGCCTGACCTCCTGGCCATCGTTCAACTCTGAGAAGGGCCACAAGGACCTTAACAGCAGCTGGGACATTGTTGGGCTCCTCTTATCTAAAAGGGCCCAAATTGTTCTACCAGCTTTTCTGGACTTTGTGAAAAGTGAGGTTTCAGGTTCTCCATTGGCCGAAAAAGGTTAGTTAAAGGCAGCCACCTGGCCACACTTCCGTCCACCCCACTGACATCTAGTTCAAACTTTGAGATCTGCTTCGAGACCCCGCTAAACTTTGCTTGGTTGCAGTTCAGTTATAAGAGCCGAGGTGGCGCAGCAGTTAGAGTGGGGTATTGCAGGCCACTTCAGCTGACTGCGATCTGCAGGTCAGCGGTTCAAATCTCACCGGCTCAAGGTTGACTCAGCCTTCCATCCTTCTGAGGTAGGTAAAATGAAGACCCAGATTGTTGGGGGAAATATAAATATACATTGCTTACTGGTGTAAACCGCTTAGAGAGTGCTTGCACTGTGAGGCGGTATATAAATCTCACAAAATAAATAAATAAATAAATAAAATAAGTGGCGATCGAAAAGGATGGACAGGAGACTTCTGCCCATTGGAGACACAATAAAGCAATTGCGTTATTTGATTTGCATGGGGAAACAGGCTCTCTGCCTGCAGCATTCAGACAATCTGCCATGGAATGTCTTTATAGATTTTATAAGCTGAATAATAACGAAGTAATTAACCGCCTTGTTTGACTCCTCCCCTGCTTGGACCAGGCCCAGGTAGGGTCCGGGAAGAGATTTAACAAGAAGGTCAGAGGCTTCTTTACAGAAAGAGCATCTCTGGCCCTGTTGCCCTTCCAGGTGATTATTTACCTGCAAGGATGCTGGCCAGGTTTCTCAGCAGGTTGGCCCCAGATCCAGGGTTGCCTCGATCTTTTCTTTATGTAACTTAAACACGTCCAGCAGAATCGCTCCTGTGGCCCTTCCTCCCACTTCTCAAGAGGAGAAGCCAAGTGAAGGCAGGGATGCTTCACTCTACACCAGTGCTTCTCAATTATTTTCTGTTATGCCCCCCCTAGGAAGAAGTAAACATTTCATGCGCCCCCAACTCTCCGCCGGGACGATTGTTTGCAATATTCGGCACGTTTTCGCTGAAAAAACTCAAGCGGATTATCAGCGTGATTGGGGTGTAATGTGTTTAAGTGACGCCTTAATTTATTTGGCTTCATGCTGTCCGCTGCCAACATTTTTAGACACAGTAAACATACCGGTCTTTCCTCGTCTCCCACCGTAGTCACAGTGAAGCCAAGCGCTACGTAAGCTTCGTCATATTTCCTCGTCTTAGCTTTCAGGAGACTTACGTTTGTCTCATTATCTCCGTCTCTCTCCTCCTTTCTTTTCATCCCTGTTAAATATTTTTCCATGGTGTCTCTTAAGGGTTTGTTATCTGCACTTCATATCTCCTGCTCTGTGCTGTGTGCTATTGTTCGGTGCAAAAAAACCCTACTCCCTGCGGCAAAAAAAAGCACGTTCCCCGGGGTCCTGTGCCCCCCCCTGGCATCGCTCCGCGCCCCCCCAGGGGGGCCCGCCCCACTATTTGAGAAGCACTGCTCTACACAGATGGCAATTCCAAGAAGGAGAAAGGAAAGCCAAAGCGGGAGGGAAGAAAGGTGCCAACCACCCTTTTCCTGGTTACTCACCAAATAGCCTTTTTGGTAGAGTTGGGTTTCTAAACCTTGGGAAATTTAAGATGTGCGGACTTCCAGCATTGCAGGCTGGAGAACCCTGAGAGTTGAAGTCCACACCTCTTCAAATTCCCAAGGTTGAAAAATTCTGACCTAGCGGTTCTTTAGACATGGTGGGCCAAAATTAGCATCTCGCCTTTTTCAATCCATGCTTCTGCAGTTCTTGGCATCCCCTCCCCCACCAGATGTCCATCCCCCCCCCACATCAGCACCTTTTCCTCCCTCACAGGTGGTCACCATGCCGGAGTATCTGAAGAAACGCTTCGGAGGGAAACGGATTCAGATCTACCTGTCAGTCCTGTCTCTGCTCCTGTACATCTTCACGAAGATCTCGGTGAGTTTAGCAGCTGAATCTTCTTCCGGGTCATAGAAGAACTTCATGGTGGGACCTTCATGGAGCTCCCTGTAGCTCAGGCACACGATGTCCCGCCACCCTCAGGGGGTGGGGAAGGGCCAGGGGGGGCCTCTAGGGCTTTTGAGGGAGTGTCAGGAGTGGAGGGGCAGTTAAAGGAGGGTCTTGGGACCCTTGGGCCAACTGCCTGAGGGAACCTTCCCATCAAGAGGGCTGGGTATTCCCACATCACAACCTCTGGGCTGGATGGATTGCAACATCTGGGCTCCTGCACAGCAAAAGCCAGTCCCAGATACCTGAGCCCCCCATCTTCCCATGGACCTCTGAGGGGCACAGTCCAGAAGGAACTCTTGTCCCTCAGCTCCCAAATAAATGGCTGCCGGAATTCGTTTCCAAAGCAGATGGCTTCCTTCCCCCCCCTCTCTCTCCCTCCCTCCCTCTCCCTCTCTTTCTCCCTCCCTCCCTCTCTCTCTCCTTCCCCCCTCTCTTTCTCTCTTCTCCCTCTCTCTCTCTCTCCCTCTCTCTTTCTCTCTCTCCCTTCCTCCCTCTCCCTCTCTTTCTCCCTCCCTCCCTTTCCATCCCTCTCTCCCTCCCTCTCCCTCTCTCTCTCTTTCTCTCTCTCTCTATTCCTCCCTCTCCCTCCCTCCCTCCCTCTCTTTCTCTCTCTCTCTCCCCCTCCCTCTCCCTCCCTCCCTCTCTCTTTCTCTCTCTCTCTATCCCTCCCTCCCCCCCTCTCTCTCTCCAGGGCACTGTTCCTTGCTGATGCCCTATGATGCTACTCTTTGCCCTGGTAAACAACGGGCAGGAGTTAATTGTGCCCATTAACCCAAGGCCCCTGCCTTCTCTCACTAGCTGGCAATAAATGATCTCTATCAGGGTTACTGATTAAACTGTAATGGGATGGGAAGGCCAACCCCCTCCCCCCCAAGAAGCAGGGGACACGATGGGAGTGGGAGAGTTGTGGACGGTTCTGCCTTGACGGGCGAACAGCTGAATCCGAAGACAGCAGTGCTGGAGCCTTTTGGCTGCAGGCTGCCTCCTGGAGGGGCAGGGAGAGGCAGGCCCTCCGTCTCTTGCCAGGCAGGCAGTGCCAAAGCAACAGGAAGAGTGCCACGCTCTGTTAGGGTGCAGACTCTGTTAGAGCCGCACCATCTTTTTGCCAACTAGCACAGCCAGCGGGAGACCCCGTCCCTTTCTGGGAGATCTGGGTCAGCCCTACCACAGCAGGTTGCCTGAGGCCATGAAGGAGGCGCAGGTGCTGGGAGAGTGTAGGGACGCCGCTGTTCCCGTAAGCAGCGTTTTCAAGAAGCTGCACCTTTCATTCCACACCTGCAATTACCTCTTTGGCACTGGATGAGTAAGATGGAAGGACGGAGGAAGGCCGGGGCTGAGACCAGCCTCCAAATGGGCCCCCATTTGTGGGTGCTCAAGTGCCAAGCCCCCCACCCCACTTGGTTGCATAGAAAAGGAAGGAGGGGGCACTTGCAGTCCATTGCAGGAGCAGGCTGGAGTCCATGCCCTCAGGAGGCGGAAGACACAAGGCTCCGGTGAACTTCCAGGGTCTGGAGGAACCGCTCTCCCTGCACCCCCATTTAATTCTGACTACTTAAACCAGAAAGGCCGTCCAGGTGGCTCCTCTTTGAGCAGGGGCTGGACTAGTTGGTCTCTAAGGTTATTGTTGGCCATTACCCTCTTGGCTTCCAGGAGGCACAGGCTAGTGGCAGTGGAGACGGCTGATCCAGGGCCAGCTGCCCCAGCTCCTCCTGCCCCACTCCTCCCCTCCTGCTCCTCTGGGGCACCCCTGTAACCAGGCCCACACAAAAGCCCCTGCCACATCCTCGTGCAGCACAGCCCTTCCGGGTGGGTGGGGTGGATGGAGAGGCCCCTGGAGGCACTGCTGCCGCTCTGCATGGGGGGTTTCGCAAACTTCCCTGATGCCAATTCTTCCTTTGCACCACAGGCAGATATATTTTCTGGAGCCATATTTATCCAAATTGCTATGGGACTGAATATTTATTTGGCCATCATCATACTGCTGACTATCACGGCCCTTTACACCATCACAGGTGAGTCCCATTTGCAGGTGAACCTCCCAGCCCTGATGTCAGGCTCAGGCCCCAACCTTTCAGGCCCCTTGGCACCTGGGATGCCCCCTGCCCTGCCCATTTCCCTGCATGAGGGGTATCCCAATGGAAAAGCTCAAGGATTTTCTTTGGGGGGGGTGGGCTTGGCCCTGGGCCGCCTCCCTCCCCTTATCGCAGCCTTCTGCTTCCCTCACTCTGCCTGGCAGGAGGACTTGCCGCCGTGATCTACACAGATACACTGCAGACCTGCATCATGTTGGTGGGATCCATCATCCTGACCGTCTTTGGTAAGCCCGAGTTCAAAACCAGCACTGAAAGTGCCTTTCCCCATGCCCCCAGGTACACCTGGAATTAAGGTGAGACCTCCAAAAGACTCTGAAAGACTTTTGCTGGGTAGCTGGGAGTTGCTTTCAAGAAGGCTGGATGGATAAGGAAGTAGTAATATAGTAATATTTATCTTAGGCCCTGATGCTGCCAAATTGTTGATTTTTCAACGGCTGGATGACATTGATAGACAACTCAATCTGGCAAACGGATCAGGAACTTGCTCACCGTTTACCCTTGGTATTGTTCCCTTGCTTCACCCCCCACCTTACCTTTCCACGTTACACTCTATCAGACATAGGCATGCATTTATGAAGGCACGATATAATGTGATCCCCTCGAATGTCCTCGACAGTAGGCTCTCGGGGGGAGTAAAATCCACCTATTGTACATGTGATAGCAATAGCAATAGCAATAGCACTTAGACTTATATACCACTTCATAGTGCTTTACAGCCCTCTCTAAGCGGTTTACAGAGTTCAGCATATTGCCCCCAACAATTTGGTTCCTCATTTTACCGACCTCGGAAGGATGGAAGGCTAAGTCAACCTTGAGCCGGTGAGATTTGAACCGCTGACCTGCGGATCACAGTCAGCTAAAGTGGCCTGCAGTACTGCCTCTAACCACTGTGCCACCTCGGCGTTTAGTTGAAGCTGGACTAAGAGCTTCATGAGACGATCTTGAACCCTTGTGTTGCCTGCAGCTTAGGGAGATTTTATAGCAATAGCAATAGCACTTAGACTTATATACCGCTTCATAGTGCTTTACAGCCCTCTCTAAGCGGTTTACAGAGTTCAGCATCTTGCCCCCAACAATCTGCGTCCTCATTTTATCCACCTCGGAAGGGTGGAAGGCTGAGTCAACCTTGAGCCTGGTGAGATTTGAACAGCTGAACTGCTGAACTAGCAATCAGCTGAAGGTCGCAGTGCTGCTTTTAACCATTGCGCCACCTCGGTTCCTGATGGCCGATCCCCGGAATCTCTGCTCCACATTACATTCGTATGCCCCCACTATCGAGACATAAGATCAAGATTCATTTCCCCTATTTCCCAGAGATTCCCTGGTTCACCGGATCTATTCAGCCTTTATCTCCTACTCCAGGATATAGACCCCAATATAACCTCAAAGGTGGCAAAAAAATTTGCTGCAGTCGTGGCTGAAAAAAAATGGAGGAAAAGACGGTTAACCCCTACGGCAGAGGATCACTGGTATTGACACTATAGATTGTAGTAGATGGTGTAATGTCACATGATCTACCTATATCTGTAAAATTTACCCCCCCCTTTTTATGTGTATTTTAAATTGGTCTCCGACCGCAATAAAAGCTATCTATCTATCTATAATATAGTAATATAAAAATATACCTAGAAATAATTAATTTGAAATAGATTTTAAACACAGGATAGATGCGAAACAACAATTTGAAATGTAAGTTGAGGAGATGTATTTGGCTGTCTATCTGTTAAAACAGATTAAAAATAAACACACTCAAGAAAGGAGGAGGAGGAGGAAGAGGAAGTAGTAGGGAGGAGAAAAGAAGGAAGAAGTTAAATTTTTGATAAAATATTATGGTATATGTATTGATGTTTATGTGAAGAATGTTAAAAGAAAATAAAAAATTTTTTGAAAAAAAAGAAGGCCGGATGGAGCCCAGATCTGCCTAGACAGGAGGTGCTTGAATCATAGAATCATGGAGTTAGAAAAGGCATCAGTGGTCATCTAGTCCAACCCCTTGCTCTGTGTAGGATCTGCTAAAGCATTTGAGACAGATGGTGGTACTCCCTTGGTCTGAAGACCCTCAATCTCCGCTTCTCAAGGCTGGTTAATAACTCCTCCCTGTAGGAAATTTCTCCTCATATCTGATCCGAGTTTCAAGTTGGTTATACGTGCCAGAGAACATGCCCATCCCTTCACTGTGTGGCAACCCTTTGAGGAAGGGTCTAAGTTTAGGCAGCTTTCAATATGGTGGCCTGGCTCTGATCTAGTTTAATTTTCAACATATAGATGAGAAATCATTTGGCAGCACTGGGTACGAGATCATCCATGTGGATTCGTGTTTACTGGACATAGGTTAGAATAGAAAAGTGCTGGAAGGGACTTTGGAGGTCTTCTAGTCCAGCCCCCTGCTCAAGCAGGAGAACCTATACTATTTCAGATAAGGGGCTGTCTACTTTCTTCTTAAAAATCTCCAGTGATGAAGCACCCATAATTTCTGAAGGCAACTTCAGTTCCACTGGTTAATTGTCCTCACTGTTAGGAAGTTTCTCCTTAATTCCAGGTTGTTTCTCTCCTTGATGGATTTCCATCCATTGTTTCTTGTCCTGCCTTCAGGTGCTTTGGAGAATAATTTGACCCCCTCTTCTTTGTGGCAGCCCCTCAAATACTGGAAGACTGCTATCATGTCACCCTTAATTCTTCTTTTCTTTAGACGAGCCAGACTCAAATCCTGCAGCCGTTCTTCATATGGTTTAGTCTCCAGGCCTTTGATCATCTTAGTTGCTCTTTGAAGTTTTTTCAAAGTTTTTTCAAAGTGTCAACATCTTTTTTTGTAGTGACCAAAATTGGTTGCAGTATTCCAGGTGTGGCCTTACTAGGGTTTTATAAAGCGGCACTAATATTTCATGTGATCTTGATTCTATGCCTCTGTTTATACAACCCAGGATTGTATTAGCTTGTTTGGCTTACTGTGCTCTGTCCATGGTAACTGTGGCTGAGCCCTGGTCTGTTGAGGGGATGGTTTGGTGACGGCCCTTCTTTAGGTTTTTGAGACCGCTCTGTCCTCTAGTTTGAGCTGGTTCTGCTTCTGTGTTCTTCTGGTCTGGTGGTTTTAAGCCACACTTCCAAGACCGCAGAGAATTCTGACTGACTTGCACCATCCATGTTTGTTTTGAAGGATATGGTGTTCTGCGGATGTGTTCAATGGGCGGGGGGGCACATTGACAACCGAGTTAGGTTCAGGTGCTCCTTTTTTGCTCTGGGATTCAGCTGGAGAAGTTTGATTTGGATTTTTTTTCTGCTTTTTTCAGCTTGTCTTAGCGATGTAGTCTTGATGGTGATTGCAGGTGTCTTTGTGTGTTCTGGCTTATTCCATCTAAAGTCACCTATGATGTGCTGGCACTTATTTAGTCTAAGGTCAGCATCCCTGATCATTAGCGGTATCGCTGCTTTGTTGAAATAATGAAATCTTGATTTTTAATGTTAATTTTGCAGCAATTGTAAAAATGACATCTATTTTTTTCTTGTTCATTTCCCCTTGGTTTTTGTAAATCTAATAAGTAAACAATACAGACTCATTTTAAAAATTGTGGTGGTTAACATGCTGTGTGAACCCAGCCCATGGCATCAGTGTTTGGCTCCGTACATCGTGTGAACTGAGAAAATGGTACACTTCATCTCAGAGAGAGCATTTTGCACAAACACAACCATGCGTATTCAGCTGAATACACAAACCAAGTTTTCTCCTGCAACATAAGGATCGGAGGCGTTCTTTTTAAAGCAAAACTGAAGCTCCCAAACTACCAGACTTAGCTGTGGCCAGAACTGGTCAGGTTCCAGGATGTATCTTCTAGGAAATTCTGCCTTTACTACAGTCCCCTGAGCTGATGTGTGCCTAACCACATGGGTTTGCGGGAGAGGAGAACTCTTCTGCTTTGTCACAGACTTCCTTGTCCTGACCGATTGTATGATCTTCCGCAGCATTTAAAGAAGTCGGAGGATATGAGGGCCTGGTGGAGAAGTATATGAAAGCAATCCCAACCAACATCTCCTACGACAACGTGACCATCCCCGAAAAGTGCTACACTCCACGTCCAGATGCCTTCCACATTTTCCGGGACCCGGTGGACGGCGACCTCCCTTGGCCTGGACTCATCTTTGGCTTGAGCATTCTGGCATTGTGGTATTGGTGCACTGACCAGGTAGGGTCATGATGCTCTTGGTATTTTTGATGTTCCCAGCACACAGGTCTTCTCTGTGGGATCATCCTGATCCTGTGCTTGGAGACCTAAAGAGACAACGCTTTGGTTTTAGGGACTAGGACATTAAGATCTGGACTCGTGGGCCCAGATCACTGCCCTAGCTCCACCTTTCAATGTGGGCTTCTAAAGATGAGAGTGGCCTCGTGCTGGGCAGAGGCAGGCTGATTATGGTTCTGGTCTTTGGATGCCATCTGTGTTGTGACACACAGGGCATCACCAGTCCCTATTCTTGTTCTCTGGCTGGCATTTAAATCAATTCGTTAAATAAATAAATAATCCAGACATTCAGAGAATCCACTCCCAAACTACGGTTGATTGCATGATGTTAACTGAACTGTGGCTTATGGAATGAAGCTGATTTTCAGGATACACTGAACTGTAAACTAATTGGTACAACCAGAAGTCAAAACTCTACTTGACTAGTTTGTGGCTCAGTGTGTCATGTGAATCTAGCCTGAACATCTTACGCAAAAAGCTGCACCAACCAGTGGATATTATTATTATTATTTATTTATTTTTTAGACGCTCTTATAGGCCGCCCAATCCCGTGGGACTCAGGGCGGCGTACAACATAAATGAGATGGTGCTGGTGAGGTGGGCCTATAGAACCAAAAGATCTTCCCATAATTCGTGGAAGCAAAACATCCTTGCCATAAGAGTAAGGAAAGGCCCACTGCATCCAAGTGATGTCTGAATCTGGAGGACCTGGTAGAGAATAACCTTTCCCCCCAGATCCAACCCTTGTGAAAAAATCATGGCTCAGAGCAGAGATCATTTCCAGGACTTGTCCCAATGTCTGGACAGCCACTTGTATGGAATGATGTAGGGTCTCCTGCGTGGGCAGAGGGTTGGACTAGAAGACCTCCAAGGTCCCTTCCGTTATTCTATGTTCTGTGTTCTATCTCAGTGCTTGTTCATTTGCCCCTCTCTTGGGCAGGTCATTGTCCAGCGATGCCTCTCGGGGAAAAACATGTCCCACGTCAAGGCTGGCTGCATCATGTGCGGCTACTTGAAGTTGCTGCCCATGTTCCTGATGGTGATGCCAGGCATGATCAGCCGCATTCTCTACCGAGGTGAGAGCTGGTCCACCCAGGAGGCAGGGGGCAGAGAGAGATCAACTTGCTCAGCACACTCATGGGCACCACGCTTTCCTTTTTTCTCACAGATGAAGTGGCGTGTGTCGTTCCCTCGGAGTGCAAGAAGACATGCGGGACAGAGGTTGGCTGTACAAACATTGCCTATCCAACAATGGTGGTGAAGCTCATGCCAGATGGTGAGATGAGGCCAGGAAGTTGGGTTATTTGTGCCTTGGACTGCAATGCTGGCTAAGGTCTGTGCCCAAGATCGTGTGTCCCAAAGGCTGTGCATTATGATAGGCCTTCTGGCTGCCTTCTGCCCACAGTTGGCCATAAAAAGGGGGCCCGTGTGGATGCCACATTGATCCTAAAGCGATTATGATGTGCAGTGGCTTTAAAAGGTCACTTTAGCTTAGTGCATGAAGGAAGTGCTTTTTCTGGCATGATGAGTGCACACCTTGATCACACAGCCTTTTTCCAGCCGTGCATTCGGTTGCTATGCCAGATGGTTGAGTTCTCACCCATGTGGCTGTGCAGCCAGCCAGTTTTGGCTGTAACCCTCAACCGGAGCTGCTCACACCAAAGCTTTGGCTATTCACACCTCTCTTGCTTTATTTTTGCAGGGCTACGAGGCCTAATGCTCTCTGTGATGATGGCCTCGCTGATGAGCTCCCTCACTTCCATCTTCAATAGTGCCAGCACCCTCTTCACCATGGACATCTACACCAAAATACGCTCCACCGCCAAGGAGAAGGAGCTCATGATTGTCGGCAGGTAAGTGTTTGGTGATGGCAGCAGCAGTGAAGGCTCAGCAAAGGGGACATTGCAAGAAAGCTGGGAGCTGGAGCCCAAGAGCAAGGCGGCCAAACTCTTTAGGCACCCTTTTGGCATTCGGGAAACCTGTGGGGGTCACCTTCCCAAAATGGCTGCAGCACAAGGAAGACGGCTTCCCCTGTCCTTTGGTGGGTCTCCAACCAGCCTCCAGGCTTTGGAAATGAAAACATTGACCAAAGTAAGTCATTGGGTGGCAAATAACCTGACTTTGGAGCCCCTGGTGCCATCTTGGAGATCCTTGCCTAGCAAGGAATGGCTTTTATCTTTCCTCTGCACACCGTTCTTCACCTGGAAATTACAGATTGAGGGCCACTCCACCCGTTGTTCCGCACAGCCTCCTATCTAAAGTCTATTTTTATTTATTTTATTTCTTTAGTGTCCTTATATGCCGCCCTACTCCCTGAGGACTCAGGGCGGAGTACAACATTTGAAGAACAACTAAACAATATAAAATTTAAAAACAGTATTAAAAAGAATTTTAAAAACATATGAAACCATATATACATGGGAGAGATGTAAAATTGTCTCAGTACCCCGCCTGCAGGAAAAGCCATGTCTTGATGGCTTTTCGGAAGGCCAGCAAGGTGGGGATGATTCGTATCTCTGGGGGGAGTTGGTTCCAGAGAACAGGGCCCCCCACAGAGAAGGCCCTCCCCCTAGGCCCCCGCCAGTCGGCACTGTTTGGCTGACAGGACCTGTAGGAGACCCACTCTGTGGGACCTAACCAGTCAAAGGGAAGTATGAGGTAGGATGCGGTCCCGGAGGTAACCTGGACCTAAGCCATGTACATGAACTGGTGGACCGGACAGTATCTTGGCACTGTCAGTTCTGCAGCACCCCCTGTAGGGCACCTGGCTTAATTGAAGGCACACCTTGCAGAGTCGGCAAGGAGGATGATGGACTTTGCCGTCTCCTCTTCACAAAGGAGCTGATTGATGGGAGGGACAATCCACCAAGTTGATCTGGCTGTTTATTGAAATTTAGGCTTATTTGCCCCTTTAAAAAGGGGAGGGGGTCTGCAGGGATGGTCAAAAAAGTGAAAAAAAAAACCCCTCTATTTTCTCTGTGTGTTGCAGATACAAAATGGGCAAGACTTCATTTGCATTGCCACAGCCACACTCTTTCTGCTCTTTTCTTTTTGCAATTAACTAAAGACAAAAAAAACACACAAAAAAAGAAATGAACTATATTTGTAGAAGAAAAAAGCGGAAAAAAAGAAACAGAAACACGCAAAGCACATCTTTTCAGTCCTGCACTATGAATAAATGTAAATATAGCCGCCGTCCTGAAACAAATGTAGATAAGCAGGACTTGGATCCCTCTGCCAAGGTAGTTCTTGGGCAGCTTTGTGGTTCATTGACTGGGTTGGCGTCACCCAATGCCTCTCTCTGCCTTCTCCTCCTTCCAGGTTGTTCATCCTGTTCCTGATTGGCATCAGCATCGCCTGGGTGCCCGTGATCCAGTCTGCGCAGAACGGGCAGCTCTTTGACTACATCCAATCCATCACCAGTTACCTGGGTCCGCCCATTGCTGCCGTCTTCTTCTTGGCCATCTTCTGCAAGAGAGTCAATGAGCAGGTGAGCAGGTGGCCCTTGGTTGGAGGCGGGTGGTGGTGGTCAACCTCTTGCCAAACCCTGCTAGGTGGGCTCCCCTTCTTTCTCTGCCTCGCCAGCTGGAGGGAGCCAAAAGGAAGCCGGAGGCCCACTGTCGGCTTCAGGGCTGGAGGGTCTTCTAGCCCAAAGAAGCTCTGTGTACCACTCCCCTCACAAAAGGAGGGGTGTTCATGCCCAGGACACGGAAAGGGTGTGGTTTCCGTGGCACAAGAGGAGGAACAAGTGGCAGCAGCCAAGGAAAGAGGTGGATATTCCATTGCACAGGTTGCAATCTTTCCGTTGGCTGATGCAGGCATTCATCTTAAGTTTGATTTAAGAGCTTTGCTTACCTGTTATCTGATTAACACCTGTGTTGAGTCAGTGTAGTTATTTTTGTTGCAGCCAGATTTATTAGGCTGAAAAGATGCAATCAATTGGCTGGATCCATTTCTTAATCGAGCGTGCCTGAGCAACCGGTCCCTGGGAGGCCCCTAGCCCTGGTGCTCAGCCAGACGCCCTGGCAGGACGGAGCCCCGGAGGGGGTTTCTTCTCCTTTGGGCTGCCAGCGTCTTCCTGGTGCTGCTTTCAAACAGCAAAATTGCTGCCCAGCTCCTGGTTTCCTGAAGGATTTCCAGAGTTCTCTGGGGTGGGGTGGGGTGTTGATCTGACGCCACCTGCAATTTCCATCCTTCCAATCACCTGGCCAGTCTCCTTCTTTAGCCTCTGAGGAGCACGTCCACCAGAGCTTCTGCCTCGCCCAGAAACTCTCCTGGGGGCCACAGGGGTCAGTGCAAAGAGCCCCCTGAAATTAATCAAGCGCTGTGCGTGAGCAGGTGCACAGGTAGCATCTCGGCCTCCTCGGCCTCTGACCCCCAGCATTTCCTCAGCCAGTTCTGGTGCCTCACAACAATTGCAGCTCTTCTGAGGACACCCGAGCAACCTCTTCGCATCTCCTCCACTCCCCCCCCTTTCTGCTCTCTCCTCTTTTTCCATGTTCCTCAGCCTTGTCAAGCATCCTCCTTGTTGTAACCCATCAACTCCTTGCATCAAAGGAGCTGAGGATCGCCCTCTCAAGGGATCAGTCATTACACAAAATGCCCCTCCTAAGAGGGAGGAAGGCAGATTTACCAGGGAGAAAATGCCCCTTCAGTACCAGTGTGGCTGCGCTGAAATAGCGCCATCTGCTGGCCGCTACCGGTACTGTAGAGTGGGCCGCACCAGTAGGAACCCACCACTGATCTCTACTCTCTACATGCCAATTGCCTACTTCCTCTCAAACCCCTCCCCCAACAATTCATGGCAGGATGCCAGAAGGCGCCAAGCTGAAGATGACAGATCTGACACTCTCCTACTCGATCAGGGCCAGGGGGGTTGGACTAAATGAACTCCAAGGTCCCTTTCAACTGTCATTCTATATCTATCACAATATGTGTGCAATTGTGAGTCCAAAAAAATCACCCAGTTGTGAGGAACAGGACCACAGGGATGTGAGGGGGAAGAGGTTCTCCTAATTGCATTTTGTTGTCTTTTGCAGGGCGCTTTCTGGGGTCTGATAGTGGGACTGGCAATTGGGCTGTCTCGAATGGTTGCAGAATTTGCCTATGGAACCGGCAGCTGCGCTGTGCCCAGTGCATGCCCAGCGATCATCTGTAAAGTGCACTACCTCTATTTTGCTATCATCCTTTTCGCTGTCTCTCTCACCGTCATTTTGATCGTCTCATTCCTGACCAAGCCAATCGATGATGTCCATGTAAGCAATGCCCCTCCTCTTCCCGATCCTCCCCACCTCACTTCTCTCTTCCCTGCCCTCGCTGAGATTTTGTCCACATGTGAAGAAATGTCTGTACGTGTAGGGGCTGTACCAGTGGTGGGTTCCTACTGATGCGGTCCACTCTATAGCACCGGTAGCGGCCCGCTGGTGACATTTAAAAAAAAATTTCTTCTGCGCATGCCCAGAAGCCGAACTTCCGGCACTGCACATGTGCTGCCTTCCTACCCCACAGTGAGTCCAAGCAGGGGAGGATGGCTGAGGGAGCGTGTGAGATGCTGAAAGAACGGGCGGCAGGAGCTATCTCCATTCCTCTCCCTTCAGCAGTCCGAGAAGCCACGAACGTGCCGTGATGATCCCAGGCATTTTTGCACGTTTGAGGCTTCTTGAGCTGCTGAGGGGAGGGGGAACGGGCGGCAGGAGCCTAGGATCATTGAATGGGGAGAAGCATTCAGGCTGGACGGAGCCTCCTAGAAGAACCGCTGCCGCAGTCTTGCTGCTCCCGCTGCGGGGGGCTGCATTGCGGGTGGGCAAAGCCCCCCTGCTTCTCTGGCCACTGCCAAGCTCCTGAGGCCCACGCCCACCCGGTCATATGACTGGCAAGCCACACCCACAAAATAAGCCACGCCCACAGAGTGGTAGTAAAAAAATTAGGAACCCGCCCCTGGGCTGTACGTACGTGTAGGGGCTTGCCAAGTCTCCGTCCAACCGAGCCTATCATGAATGTCCAACATGGATAAGAAGAAAAGGAAGAGCTATTTTCCTTCACATCCACCTCTGAAGCGCTCAGATCTGAGGCAGCCCCTCCTCAAGTTCAGCAGAAGTGAAAGCCAGCCGGGTGGGAGGAAACTGCTTTGAAGCCACATTAGAGAGGATGCTTCCTGAGGGTGCATCTCCCCAGTTCTGTCCTGTTGGGAAGTTCAACACTAAATGAGCAGTTATACAGAGCCGAGGTGGCGCAGTGGTTAAAATGCAGCACTGCAGTTCAGCAGTTCAGCTGTTCAAATCTCACCGGCTCAAGGTTGACTCAGCCTTCCATCCTTCCGAGGTCGGTAAAATGAGGACCCAGATTGTTGGGGGCAATATGCTGAACTCTGTAAACCGCTTAGAGAGGGCTGTAAAGCACTATGAAGCAGTATATAAGAAAAGTGCTAGTGCTATTGCCCTTCCTTCCTTCCTTCCTTCCTTCTTTCCTTCCTTCCTTCCTTCCTTCCTTCCTTCCTTCCTTCCTTCCTTCCTTCCTTCCTTCCTGTTGGCTCAGCCTTCCATCCTTCCGAGGTCGGTAAAATGAGGACCCAGATTGTTGGGGGCAATATGCTGAACTCTGTAAACCTACCTTCCTTCCTTCCTTCCTTCCTTCCTTCCTTCCTTCCTTCCTTCCTTCCTTCCTTCCTTCCTTCCTTCCTTCCTTCCTTCCTTCCTTCCTGTTGGCTCAGCCTTCCATCCTTCTGAGGTCGGTAAAATGAGGACCCAGATTGTTGGGGGCAATATGCTGAACTCTGTAAACCGCTTAGAGAGGGCTGTAAAGCACTATGAAGCAGTATATAAGTCTAAGTGCTATTGCTATTGCCCTTCCTTCCTTCCTTCCTTCCTTCCTTCCTTCCTTCCTTCCTTCCTTCCTTCCTTCCTTCCTTCCTTCCTTCCTTCCTTCCTTCTTCCTTCCTTCCTTCCTTCCTTCCTTCCTTCCTTCCTTCCTTCCTGTTGGCTCAGCCTTCCATCCTTCTGAGGTCGATAAAATGAGGACCCAGATTGTTGGGGGCAATATGCTGAACTCTGTAAACCGCTTAGAGAGGGCTGTAAAGCACTATGAAGCGGTATATAAGTCTAAGTGCTATTGCTATATAACATGTTGTGTTGTTGAGTGCCAGTGAGTAGGAGTAGTAGAGTTAACCAGGGCACTTCTAGCCGTCCCTTTTGAACCAAGACTGGGGCCTCGTCTTGACCTCGTTCAAGGTCATTTCAGCTGCTCTGCTTCATTGCTGTTACTTTTGTTTCCTGAACAGCTTTATCGTCTTTGCTGGACTCTGCGCAACAGTAAAGAGCAACGTGTCGATCTGGACGCAGGGGAGATGGTGCAAGGAGTGGAGGACTATGAGGAAGAGCCAGGTGAGATCACCTTTACCATGAAATGTGGAGTTATTTTAAGTCTAGGAGAGACCAGACCGGACCTCTATCTGACCTAGATATCAGAGGGAAGAATTTTGGCCAACATGCTCGCAGGCATCCTAGCTCATTAGAGAGCGATCACTTTTCGGAAAATCAAATTTAGGTTGGGATGCAAACAAACAAACAAACAAACAAACAAAATGCCAGGAGGAATTTTGATGCCCCCAAGAAGACTGAATAGTTCAAATATGCATTTATCTCCATATTAGTTAAGGATTTTGCAGCAGCTGTTCAGAGTGTGCCTGAATTGCTATTTTTGCACCTTAAAATCCCTTTCTCAAACTTGAAAATGAATGTAGTCATTTAAAAAAAACTATAAATGGAGAAAATCCTAGTTTGTAATTCTAGTGCAGTGTTTCCCAACCTTGGCAACTTGAAGATGTCTGGACTTCAACTCCCAGAATTCCCCAGCCAGCATTCGCTGGCTGGGGAATTCTGGGAGTTGAAGTCCAGACATCTTCAAGTTGCCAAGGTTGGGAAACACTGTTCTAGTGGAATCCAGATTTTGCAGGGGAGACATGGAGAGTTTGAGTGGGTGGCATTAAAATGCCTTGTTGCCCCTCAGCCTGTTGTGAATAAAGTAGCAGCAGCAAAGGAGGAGGAGGGACGGGATAGACACCTTATAAATAATATTATAGTATTATATTATTATATGGTAATAATGATACATTTTTGAGCCAATTTTGTGTACTGGTTAAAGCACAAGGCTAGAAAGGGGAAGACTCTGAGTTCTAGTCCTGCCTTGGCCACAAAGCCAGCGAGTGACCTTGGGCCAGTCACTTTCTGTCAGCCCTAGGAAGGAGGCAATTTATTTATTTATTATTATTTTATTTATTTATTAGTTGCATTTGTATGCCGCCCACAGAGACTCTGGGCGGCTCACAACAGTAAAAATTCACATGCAACAACAAATATAAAAAGCATTAAAAACAGTAGATATTAAAACATTTAAAAACATTAAAAACCACAATTTAAAAACCCATACAATAAATCATTCATGGGGCCAAGAGTGATCGGTGTTGTATTAAAATCATTGGCCCCAGGCCTGTCGACAAAGCCATGTTTTTACTGCTTTTCTGAAGGCTGGCAGGGTGGGAATAATGCGGATCTCGGGGGGTAGTGTATTCCACCTGAAATCTCGCCAAGAAAACTGTGTGGACTTGTCCAGGTGTTTGCCAAGAGTCAAAATTGACTTTAAGGCACAAATCGCACACATAGATACTTTTAAAAGACAATAATGTAATATAATAGTAATCATTATATCAATATTGAAGTTCTGTAATTGGAGCTATTAACAGCATCTTCAGATAGTTGCCAGAGGTCAGATGGAAAACCAACATATTTTGTATAGTTAGGTTCTTCCACTGGAAATAAAAATCAAATGCACTCATATAGAAAGAGCATCCTGGGATTATTAAGAGCCGAGGTGGCGCAGTGGTTAAAATGCAGCACTGCAGTTCAGCAGTTCAGCTGTTCAAATCTCACCGGCTCAAGGTTGACTCAGCCTTCCATCCTTCCGAGGTCGATAAAATGAGGACCCAGATTGTTGGGGGGCAATATGCTGAACTCTGTAAACCGCTTAGAGAGGGCTGTAAAGCACTGTGAAGCGGTATATAAGTCTAAGTGCTATTAATTTAATGACCATTATGAGAAAGACTTTGAAATATCACAGTGATACGATGGTTGCAAGTAAGGGAAATGCAAACTTAGGCAGTTTTTCAAATCATGGCTATAACTCTTCCTCGTTCTCTGACTTACCTCAAGTATTCTGTACTGTTCCGGTCACTAAAATGAGGATGCGCTAGTGAAGGGATGAAAGAAGGGCAGAGATCAGGTGATTAGAAAGTAAGTGATATGAAGAGACTGAAGAAGTTAAGAAGATTTAGTCTGGAGAAAAGGAGAAGATATTAGCCCTTTTCAAATGCCAGAAAGAGGTCTCTCAGAAGAGTCCTTCTCTATGGCCCTGCAGTTCAAAACATGTAATAACCATCTTAAGTTATAGGAAAACAGATTCTCGTGGAATGATAGAAAGACATTTCCTAATCGTAAGTAAGTAGACAAGCTCAGCGGTGGGATGAAAGACATACAATAGATTCATTAAGGACCATACTCTGCACATGCTTTTCCAATCAACTGAATCCGTCTAATAGTGGGGCCATCCATCTCACCTTGTTCCATTTGTCAGCATCATCAGATGTCTTACTGAAATCTGGGTACTTCACATCCACACTGGTCCACAAATCTAGGTTCTTTGTAAAAAAAAAAAAAGAAAAGCTCTAAGATTTGTCTGGCCTGACCTAGTTTTAATAAACCCAAGGCCTCCTGTTCCTACCTAAGTGCTTGCAAAATGGCTGCTTGGTACTTTTTCTAGGATTTTCCCAGATATTGAGGTCAAGCTGCTTGGTTTGCTGTTTTCTGCCTTCCCTTTTTTTTAAAAGAACGGGGAGCCTTAATTCTTCTCCAATCTTCTGGCCCTTCCTCTGTACTCTGGGACCTGGCTGTTCCCTCCCCACTTCCATGAGCCATGGGTTCCTTTTGCAAAGAGTGATGCAAAAGAGGAATTAAGTAGTTTATTTTTATTTTATTTTATTTAAACGCTCTTATAGGCCGCCCAATCCCGTGGGACTCAGGGCGGCGTACAACATGAATAAGAGGCGTACATTTAAAAACAGTCGTCATTAATTTAAATTAAAAATATAATTAAAAAGAAGACATTATAAACACAACATTCAGGGGGAATCTGGTTGTCCTATTCACCCCATCTGCCGGAAGAGCCATGTTTTTAAGGCTTTACGGAAGGCCAGTAGGGTGGGGATGGTCCGGATCTCTGGTGGCAGTTGGTTCCAGAGGGACGGGGCTCCCACAGAGAAGGCCCTCCCCCGCGGTCCCGCCAACCGACATTGTTTGGCCGACGGGACCCGGAGGAGGCCCTCTCTGTGGGACCTAACCGGTCTTAGGGAGGTATGTGGTAGGATGCGGTCCCGCAGGTAGCCTGGCCCTGAGCCATGTAGGGCTTTAAAGGTAGCGACCAACACCTTAAATTGCACCCGGAGGCTGACTGGTAGCCAATGCAGCTGGCGAAGGATAGGTGTTACGTGGGTGTATCTCGGTACACCCACTACTGCACACGCAGCTGCATTCTGTACCAGCTGGAGTCTCCGGATGCTCTTTGAGGGTAGCCCCATGTAGAGCGCGTTACAGTAGTCTAGCCGTGAGGTGACAAGGGCATGAGTGACTGTGAGCAAGGCCTCCCTCTCCAAGTAAGGTCGCAATTGGTGCACAAGACGGATTTGTGCAAAGGTCCCCCTAGCCACAGCTGAAAGATGTTGCTCCAATTTTAGCTGTGGATCTAGGAGGACACCCAAATTGCGAACCTGTTCTGAGGGAGTCAATTTTTCTCCCCCGAGAACCAAGGAGGGACAGTCGACATAGTCCTTGGGAGGCAATATCCAGAGCCACTCAGTCTTGTCTGGGTTGAGCCTGAGTCTGTTCACTCCCATCCAGACCCTCACATCGTCCAGGCAGCGGCACATCACATCAACTGCTTCACTGAACTGACACGGGGTGGAGATGTATAACTGGGTATCGTCAGCATACTGTTGATACCTCACCCCATGTCGTCGGATGATCTCACCCAGCGGTTTCATGTAAATGTTAAACAGGATGGGCGAGAGGACCGAGCCCTGTGGCACCCCGCAAACCAGGGGCCTAGGGGCCGACCTCTGTCCTCCTGTCAACACCGACTGCGTCTCCCCATTGCTTGTCATCGTTTCCCCATCTTTTCCTAGCAATGGTAAAAAAAAATGATCCTTATTCTCCGATATCCTACTTTTGTAATATCTTTCCATTTTTCAGATTTGTCCTGTTTGTTTCTTGTTGCTAGAGAGAGCCATTTGTGCACCTTTGGTGGCTTCATCAAGACCCTCCCATTTTTAACTTTTTTTCTTTAGTATTGTTTGCATTGGGGCCTTAATAATCTCCTTTCCGAGATGCTGAAGTTAGATCTCCTGAAATGTAGAATTGTAACCAGACAACTCTTGGTTGTGCTTGCCTGCAGGGTGAATTCTAGGAAGACAACGGTCATTCAGTCTTGCCATTCGCTCCTTCTCACTCAAGTATTTCTTCCCTGTTAGTAAACATGAAGCCCAACATGGCTAGTTCTCTACTCCAGTCTTTGGATGATAAAGTCCTCTACAAGACAAGAACTCATAGAACAGAGGTGTTCTATGGGGTGGTTAGATCTGGCCCACGGGGCTGCCTTGGAAACAGCGAAGGACCCGCCCGCAAGTGCCTCTGCCAGTAAAAACGGACTCCCAATCTCCGTTTTCGGCTGGGATGGCCTCCTGCAACCCTCTGCCAGCAAAAACGGAGCAAAAATTTTCGCTGGCAGAGTGTTGCAGGAGGCCATCCCAGCCGAAAATGGAGATTGGGAGCCCATTTTCACTCAGGCCACCACAGGCACCCCTGACATGAGTGACATCAAGCTGACCACGCGCACCCTGGCCATGCCCCCCCCCTGCCCTCCCGAGGTCAAACACAACCCTGATGCGGCCCTCAATGAAATCGAGTTTGACACCCCTGCCATAGAATCTCCCACTTGCTGCTTTGGTTTAATTTAATTTAATTTAATTTAATTTAATGGATTTCTATGCCGCCCAACTCCCTGAGGACTCTGGGCGGCTCACAACATGTTAGATTCCATTACAAATATAAAATACAGTAGTTAAAAAATACAAAATACAAAATACAAAAGTTAAAAAGAGTATCTTATTTACAATCAAGGGGGGAGACCCATATGTAATTCCAGTTGGTCTCACTTTCACCCCGCCTGCCGGAAGAGCCAAGTTTTTATTGCTTTCCGGAAGGCCAGCAGGGTGGGGATAGTCCTGATCTCTGGAGGGAGTTGGTTCCACAGGGAGGGAGCTCCCACAGAGAAGGCCCTGGTTGATTCCCAGTTGATGCTCAAGTGGTGAAAATCCCCCTTGGCACTGTGATGTGTTTCCTGGACATTCAAGGACGCAATCTGAAAAGATTTCAGTCACACCTCCGGCTTGGTTGGTGGCCTGTAATGCATGCCACACCTGGGTCATTATTATTATTATTTGCTTTTTTGCTTGATTTTCACTCAGACACTTTTGGAAAGATTTTCACACATGATGTTCTGAATTTCTTTACTTGTGTAGAACTTCTTCACATATAATATGACACTTTCCCCCCTTCCCCTTGTTGGGCTTTTAATTCTTGTCAACAAATTATACCCTTCTAATTTTATATTCCAATCATGCGATCCATTCCACCAACTTTTAGAGATACCAATAATGTCACCTTTCCTCCCTGTGCTGAGACTTCATGTTCTCCCTGTTTGTTCCCCATTCTCTGAGCACTGATGTACAAGAAGCACCTGACTCTCAGCACTGGCCTTCTCAGCTTTGCCTCCTGCATCTCCTGATGTATTCTAGGGCCTCCTCCTCTTACCACTTCCTCTCTTGATCTCAGGGTGTCTACCTTTGGACAGAAACTTTGACTGCCTTCTGATTCCCCTCCTACTCCAGATTTAGCTTAAAGTCTGCTGCATGACCTGAGTACAGTAAGATGTCTTCCAGATATGTCCTTGTGAGGTGCTGCAACCCATCTCTTGCTTGCAGAAGCTCTACCTATAGTTGGCACAGATTGTGGTCCAGGAATACAAAGTTTTTCCCAAGTACTCCATCCCTGAGCCAACAGTCCCCCCCCCAAAATAAATCCTCCATTCCATCTTCAGGCCATGTCCTTCAATTGGAGGCATGGATGAAAATCCCACCTCTGCTCCAAATTATTTTGCCTTCCTGCCTAACTCCTCGTGATCGTTTGAGATTCTTTCCAGTCTCTTTTTGGCAGTGTTATTTGTTACAACATGAAACAGAATGAATAATGGTCAGTAGATTCAATAAAGGAACCCTTTCAACTCTATGATATATTGGGGCATACAAGCAAAATGAATGAGAATAGGTTGGTGGAGCCTTAGGAGGATGTTCTGGGCATGAAAAGGTCAGTTCGGCTGCTACAACTAACAGCTGGCCATGTTGTCCTTGCAGCCCAAGAGAAAGAGACCAACTGTTGCAAGAAAGCCTACAACTGGTTCTGCGGCTTGGAACAGATGGGCCCCAAGCTGAGCAAGGAAGAAGAGGAGGCCCTGCAGCAAAAGTTGACGGACACAACGGAGGAGCCCTTGTGGCGGCGCGTGGTCAACATCAACGCCATCATCTTGCTGTCGGTGGCTGTCTTCTGCCATGGATTTTTTGCATAAAGTCAAACGTTGTTTTATTTGGGAATGAAGTTCTTGATTGCTAAATTGCACTGTGACATCATAATCTGTAAATTGCACCTTATCAAACTTGAAACTCATTTGTCAGGAGAATCATTTAAGTCAGTGTTTCTCAACCTTGGCAGTTTGAAGATGTGTGGACTTCAACTCCCAGAATTCCCCAGCCAGCGTTGCTGGCTGTGGAATTCTGGGAGTTGAAGTCCACACATCTTCAAACTGCCAAGGTTGAGAAACACTGATTTAAGTCATCCAGTTAACTGAAAAGATGACCGACTGTGAATGCCGTTGATTGGGAGGGGCCGTGTGGGTCTGCAGACTCTCCTCGAAGGGGACAATCCTCAAATGTTTTTAATCCCTGTTTTTGGATTGTGTTACCAAAGTGTGTGAGTGCGTGTGTCAGAAATTCAGCTTCCCAGTTGTTTGCCCCTTCTTGTTTTTTAAGTGTATGATTTGCACAGGAAAAGTGTGTAAGCTCAGCTGCCTCAGTAGGCTGACTTTAATATGGTTAAAGAGTCTTCTAATCTTGCCCCTCTTTATTTAAGACTCATGCAGAACTGTTACTACCTGTATTAACTTTGGAACTGGAAGTATTTGGATTGAATTGTTAATGCCTAGTTCAGTTAGAAGTGGTTTGAATCTCTTTCCCTGGGATCAGGCATGCTGATGTGGTTATCATCCTTTGTAATTCGGATTTATTGTGTAACTGTAAATATATATATATTTTTAAAAATGACTGTGTCTTGTTGAAAAAAACAAAATGAAGCAGAACTCCTGCCTTGCCCCCTCACACCCAGATATCTATTGAAAGCCTGCAGACCAGGTCACCCCCATCTCTTTCTGCCAGGGGCCATTTCAGTAACTGGGGGGAAGCAGTGAGGATGATGCAACAGGTGTCAGGCCGTGGTTGATGCGAAGATTGCCTTGGAGAAAGCAACTTTCAACTTAGGAGCAGCCGGGTGTAGGGGTGCGTCTGGGATCAAGAACCTTCTCAACCGCAGCCTAACCTCAACCTTCTGAGACTCTTCCCAAGAGGAAGACTAGGACTCACAAGCAGGAGCTGGTAAGTGGCTGCTTTTGTAGGACCATGGAGAGCTCCCAGCATATATACAGTAACTAACAGGGAGCCGAGAGCTTCCCTCTCTGAAGCCCCTTGAACGTACCAACAGGCGAGAATATTTGGAGTTCAGCAGGATTGGAATAGAATAGAATAGAATAGAATAGAATAGAATAGAATAGAATAGAATAGAATAGAATAGAATAGAATAGAATAGAATAGAATGGAATTCTTTATTGGCCAAGTGTGATTGGACACACAAGGAATTTGTCTTTGGTGCATATGCTCTCAGTGTACATAAAAGAAAAGATACATTTGTCAAGAATGGTTGTCATAGGGTTCAAGTAAGCAATCAGGAAACAATCCATATTAATATAAATCATAAGGATACAAGCAACAAGTTACAGTCATACAGGCATAAGTGGGAGGAGATGGGTGATAGGAACGATGAGAAAAACTAATAGTAATAGTAATACAGCCTAGTAAATAGTTTGACAGTGGTGAGGGAATTATTTGTTTAGCAGAGTGATGCTGTTCGGGGGAAAAACTGTTCTTGTGTCTAGTTGTCTTGGTGTGCATTTATAGCGACGTTTTGAGGGTAGGAGTTGAAGCAATTTATGTCCAGGATGCGAAGGGTCAATAAATGAGGTAAATGAGGGGTCCTTGGTGCTCTCCGAACTTGGTGGTTTTCTTGCAGACATTTCATGACCCAGCTATGTAGCAGCATCAGTGCTGAATTGGGTAATGAAGCATCTTTAAGGAAACCACCAAGCTCAAAAGAGTTCACAGGTCCATTCACCAGTCAGTTCTCTCAAGCTCCAGAGTCGGCCAGAAGCCTTCAGAGGCCCATAAAGGGAAGTGACTCCTGGAGTGAGATGGAGCCATCATGGCAAGCAGCCACTGATAGCTTTCTTCCACTTTCCAAAGCTATTCATTTAATTTGTGGTCATGGGCTTCACAGGTTCACTACATGTGCTCTAAGGAAGATATCATTGTGCCAGACCTATAAGGCGCAGTTGCTGGCAGCCACTGTCAGGCTGAAGGTGCCCTTGGCCCAGACTAGTGTGTCACGCCTCCCCGCAGAAAGAGCCTTCAAAGTGTGTGTGTACACAATAGCACTTGTTTACTTCCAGTCCCTTGGAAATGATTCCAGCATACGGTTTGGTTTTCTCCGAAAGAGTCTGCCGTAATGAAAAGGAGGGTGGAGATATGGACCTCCCTGGAGCGACTCGAATGCCTCCCCTGTGGGCTGTGCTGATCTTGCCCCAGAGAACTCAGCCTGCAGGAGGGACCCCCTCCCTGAGCCAACCCTAACCCTGACCCTGACCCAAAATGCAAGGAAGAGGCCCATGAAAGCCTCTCCACCTGTTGCCCCCTCGGAGTACCCTTGCTCAGAAAATGCCCTCCCCCCCAAGGCATCCCAGCAGCAGGAGAGTCCTAGTCCGGGGAGACCAAAGGCCGAGCTCTGGGCAAGACGCACCCCTTGCGATGCTCCAGAGTGCCCCTGCATCAAGGGTTCTGGTAGGGTTGCCCCCCTGGGGGTCCTTGCTTTCGGTGCTGGCTCCACAGATTGCCACGAGGTTGGAAGAACAGGGAGGGTCTGCCTCGTATGCCAAGTCTTTTTGCTAACAGATGGGGACCTTGTTCTTGGTGCTGCTCCACCACTAGTAGCTCCACTACTCGCAGCTGCTTCAGGGAGCAAAAGAGGTAGCGTTGCAGCCCCGGCTGCTCAGTGTCACTGCAGACCCAGCAGGACTTGAGCGGCTGCAGGGAGGAGATGCGGGCTGAGTCCATTTTAGGAACCTTTGATTTAATTGCAGGGGATGAAGGTGTCGGGGGCCGACAGATTAATTGCTGCATTTTTCTCTCGACAAGACAAACTCCCCCCCCCGCACACACACACATGCACACGCACACACAACTCACCTCCCCGGGTTTCTGAGTGACTAAGTTGTTTGCTGCTCAAAGCCCTGGAAAACCCAGATGAAAAATTACAGCTGCTTCAGATCTCTTATTTCCAACCTTCTGTCGGAGGAAAACGTGGAAGTTGGACCAAAATGCCAACTTGGCCAGAGAGGTTGATGGGGATCAGGGTTGGGGGTAGCCCCATTCAGAAGGAGGGCTCCCACTTGGACGCCCCCGCAGACTCTGAAGTGAAATCAGGAGGGGACCCCACCATGGCCGCCCCTCTTCTCTGGGAAGGGGCTGATGGAGCCCTAAGAGACCAACTCCTTGGCAGACCCTCACCCCTCTGGGACAAACTCCCTGGGGAAGACCTGGGGCTGCCCCATGAGCTCACTCTGGGTCCTCCCAGACAAGAAATCCAGGGGAACCATCTTAATGGTTCCAGAGTTGTTTAATGGGGAGAGGCTCCAGGAAGGCCATCAGAAACCAGGCCCTTAAGGGCCCAGGCGAACACATCAAAGTGGAAGGAGACTCGGGGGCCCTTTCCATCCATGGCCTTGGGCACGTTCGCATCTTTATCAACTACACAAGTGGCTGGGATCACACAACGTTCCAGCATCAAGCACAATTTACAGATTGCAACAGACAGTGAGAAGGAGCAGAATTTGATGGGGGAGGAGGAAGGCAAGATGGAGGAGGTGGGTAGGAAAGGGGCCAGCTTTCCTTTGCAATGCCACATCTACCCCTCTGGTTCTTCAGAGCCCCCCTCCCCAAATCACTGGGCCCTGCGACATGTTATACCAGTCATCGTGATAGTTGTTGCAGTAGAATTCATTGCCCACATGTGACCCTCCTCTTTCACTTCACCTATAGCAGGGGTCTCCAGCGTTGGCAACTTTCAGACTTCTGGACTTCAACTCCCAGAATTCACAAGTCTTAAAGAGCCGAGGTGGCACAGTGGTTAAAGTGCAGCACTGTAGGCTACTTCAGCTGACTTCTAGTTCAGCTGTTCAAATCTCATCAGGCTCCAGGTTGACTCAGCCTTCCATCCTTCTGAGGTGGGTAAAATGAGGACCCAGATTGTTGGGGGCAATAAGCTGAACTCTGTAAACCGCTTAGAGAGGGCTGTAAAGCACTATGAAGCGGTATATAAATCTAAGTGCTATTGCTATTAAAGTTGCCAACGTTGGAGACCCCTCAACAATGGAGTCCTGAGAGGAGAGAAAAATACCTTGAGTCCTCCTACCTCATGGCTGCAAGAGAAGACTTTTGGTCACCAAGGGAGTAAAGGAGGTCTAATGTCAACTGTCCAGTTGGCATTCCCAGAAAAAGAAACTCCATTATTTTTCCAAGAGTATAAACTTTACTGAATAAATGTACATTGGCACAGAAGAAGCGAAACCAGCTCTGGGCTTCCTGTGCAAATGCATGCATAGTTCATTTCCCCTTCCCCCACAGGCCACCCACAGTCCATTATGTCCACCAATCACTTCTGTTCATTTTGGAGGATCGCTGTGGCATCTGCTCTGGGCGTCCTTGAGGGGGGGAGCAATGTCTCATGCTTGGAGGCCATTCCCCCCACCCTTGCATTCCAATCCACCCCCCAAGCCACAATCTTTGTCAAGCTGTGAGCAAAGTGGAATATAGGTGAAAGTTTGAGTTAGTCTTGACCCTGAGGATGGAGCTTCCTGTGGGAGCTCTGGCACGGGCATGAACTCAGCCCTGTGGCCACTTTGAAAGTGCTGCTGTGCACCGAGTTGTTATATGCCACTTCTATGGAAGGCAGGAGCTTGGCCCAATTAGTCTGCTGATAGTTTATATAATAGCGCAGGTAACTCTACTAATGAGTTGGCATGCTCAACCATCCCATTGGTACTCGGATGATAGGTCCCTGGGAGGAGCCTATCAATTTTAAAAATCCCTGCCAAAGTTTTGCAGTGAATTGTGCCCCCGTCTGAGATAATGTGTTTTGTGACCCCATATAGTCTGTAGATGTGTTGCACAAACATCTTGGCTAAGGCCAGGCAGAAGGAATCTTGGGGTTGTGTGCTTGCTTCAAAAACAGGTTGATGACAGTCCAAATTCCTGGGTTCCCAGCACTGTCAGGCAACTCCACAATGAAGCCCCTAGATATCTCCTGCCATGGGCTAGATGGGTTGACTACTGACAGTAGTAAGCCTGGAGGCTTCCCAGGTAGGTGTTTCACGGAGGCGCACACAGGACACACATAGGCTTCTATGTCCTTTTTCATCTTCAGCCACCAGAACTGACTCTTCACCAGGTGAAAGGTCTTCATAAACCCAAAATGCCCTGCAGATTTTGCATCATGGCTCCTCTGCAGGACCAAGGTTCTCTGGCTGGCTGGGATGTACATTTTATTGCCCTTCCATGCCAAGCCCTCCTTCATCAACAGGTCAGCTTTATGCGGACGCACCATCCGGCCGACTGCGGGGAGATTACACTCTGCTGCCTCGTGAGCATTGGTGCTGCAAGCTGCCTGGATGGGATAATGGAGTTAACTGCCTCCTCTTGGGGACTTCTGTACTGGGGCATGCGAGAGAGGGCATTGGCTAAGAAATTCTTCCCACCCAGCAAGTAGCGAAGGATGAAATTGAAGCGGTTAAAATACTGAGCCCATCAGACCTGCTTAGGGGACAGATTCCTTGTGGTCCATCCACACCTTGAATGGAATCTTCCTGCCCTCTAAGAACTGCCTCCAGGTGAGAAGAGTCCATTGGACCATGTAAGCCTCCTTCTCCCAGGTGGCCCACCGCCTCTCAGTATCAGACAACGTGCGTGACGTGTAGGCCCATGGTCGCAACTTTCCCTTTTCGTTCCTCTGGAGTAAAACCGCCCCTACTGCCACATCGCTGGCATCTGCCTGGATCACAAAAGGCTCATCTGGGTTTGGGTGCTTCAAGACCGGTTCAGCAGCAAAAAGCCACTTCAGCTTTTCGAAGGCCGCCTGGCATTCGATGGACCAATTTAATGTCTGACTCGGTTTGGGCTTTACTCCCCCTCCCATATTGAGCAAGTTGGTGATGGGCAGGGCTATCTGGGCAAACGTGGGGATGAACTGCCAGTAGTTCGCAAATCCCAGGAAGCTCTGTATATGCTTTACTGCCTGGCTACTGGGAGCAGTAAAATTCTGAAGGTGGTTCCTAGAAGAACCATCCAAGTTTGTGTAGCTTGTCAGAGTTTGTTGTCAGACATTGGTGAACATTAGTGTGTCCCCAAAAATGTTGTGGTGGTGTAACCTTGATGCACATCATAGATTTGCCATCATTGATTTAGTTCAAACTCTGCCTTTTGAAGGTTCTACTAAAGCAGCGGTTCCCAACCTTCCTAATGCCATGACCCACGCCCCGCCCCCGCGCCCCCACCACGACCCACCCCGCCGCCACCATTTGGGTTCTTTTACCCTCTGCACATGCGCAAAGCATTCTGCGCATGCACAGAGGGTAAAATAACCCAAATGATGGGGTCCGGGCAAAGTCTCCAGATCCGGGCGAGGTCTCCGCTCGCTTCGCATGTTGCCTCTGGGAGTTTTTTGAGCCCCATCACGAAAGGCATGCGTGACTTCGGCGGGGCCCGGACAGGCGGCTGTTTTTTATTTGGAACCTTCGCGGGCGCAAATGCAAAAGTACAGAGGGGGAGTTTGCAAGTGGCGGCAAAGGGGATCTTCCAAGGACGTTTCCGTTCCAGGGGGAGCCCCCCCTCCTCTTCACTCGGCCCCGGGAGCAAAAGCTGGGATTGAAGCCAGCTTGGGGGAGGAATGAGAGAGGGGAGGCCAGCCAAAGAGGCGGCGGCAAGGTGGGTCATGGTAAGGGCGCGGGGGCGGGGGTTGTGGGGCACGATATGGCCAGGCTTGTGGCAGTGGGGAGGCTGAGGATGCCGAGGCAACCGCTGGGAAATGGTCCTTCGACCCCCCAAAGGGGTTGCGATCCCCAGGTTGGGAACCGCTGTACTAAAGTATTTTGGACAAATGACTATGCAGTCTCTGTTTGGAGAGGCAAGCAATTCCAACATTAGGAAGTAGCTCCTCATCTTTAACCTATTTCTCTGTAACCTCATCACTTGGGCTCTGCTCCTGTCTTCTGGGAAGACATGTCCACATCCTCCCCTATCTAACAACATGTTAGATAGCTGAAAATGCACTATCACGACTGCCCTGTTTTCTCTTTTCCAGACTAAACATCCCCGGTTCCTTTAGATAGTCCTCAAAGGACTCAGCTTTCTGTCCCCATAAAACCTTGATAGTCCTCTGAACTCCCTCCAGCTTGTTTACATTTCTTTCCTTCATCCTATTTGTTTCACTTCGTTATGCAAGCCTTCCTTAATCTTCTTGAACTTTCTCTTTCTTTTCTAAAGTTTTGTATTCTAGTTTTCGTGTCACCTGTACAGTTGATAATAGACTCTTCTAGTCCAACCCCCTGCTCAATACAGGAAACCCTAGACCCAGGGGTGAAATGCTAAAGGTTCGGCCCGGTTTGGGTATACCGGTAGTGGTGGCCGACGGTGGTTTGGAGAACCGGTAGCGGTGGTAGCATGAGGCTCACCCACCCAGTCACAAGGACGTCACCATTTTCTTGTTTTTAACCCTCTGCGCATGCGCAAAGCCTTCGGTGCATGCGCAGAGGGTGAAAAAGTGTGCATGACGGTGGCACGCGCTTCCGATCCAGTAGGGAAGGTAAGTAGATTTCACTGCTTCCTAGACCATTTCAGACAAATGCTTGTCCAATCTCTTCTTTAAAATCTCTATGATGGAGCACCCACAATTAATCACCCACTGATTAATTGTTCTCACTGTCAGGAAATTTCTCTTTAGTTCTAGGTTGCTTCTCTCCTTGATTAGTTTCCACCCGTTGCTTCTTGTCCTGCCCTCAGGTGCTTTGGAGAATAGCTTGACCCCCTCTTCTTTGTGGCAACCCCTGAGATATTGGAAGACAGCTATCATGTCTTCCCTGGTCCTTCTCTTCCCTAGACTAGCCATGCCCAGTTCCTGTAACCATTCTTCATATGTTTTAGCCTCCAGTCCCCCAATCATCTTTGTTGCTCTTCTCTGCACTCTTTCCAGAGTCTCAACATCTTTTTAATATTGCGGCAACCAAAATTGGATGCAGCATTCCAAGTGTGGCCTTACCAAGGCCTTATAAAGTGGTATTAACACTTCGTATCATCTTGATTCTATCCCTCAGTTAATGCAGCCTAAGGTTCACTTTTTTGGTGGCTGCCGCACTCTGCTGGCTCATATTGAAGTAATTGTTCATTAGACTCCTAGATCCCTCTCTGTTACTGCTATTGGGCCAGGTTCCACCTATTCTGTACCTGGGCATTTGGTTTTTCTTGCCTAAATGTAGAACCTTACGTTTCTCACCATTGAAATTCATTTGAAATTCATTACTTCATTCAGGTTTGAGTGTCTGTCACACTGATTCACCTGATGTTCCTTTCCAATCTGATATGAAGAGCCGACGTGGCGCAGCGGTTAGAGTGGGGTACTGCAGGCCACTTTAGCTGACGGTGATCCACAGGTCAGCGGTTCAAATCTCACCGGCTCAAGGTTGACTCAGCCTTCCCATCCTTCCGAGGTAGGTAAAATGAGGACCCAGATTGTTGAGGGCAATATAAATAATATACATTGCTTACTGGTGTAAACCGCTTAGAGAGTGCTTGCACTGTGAGGCGGTATATAAATGTCACAAATAAATAAATAAATAAATAAATAAATAAATAAATAAATAAATAAACAAACAAACAAACAAACAAACAAATAAATAAATAAATTAGCTTGGTATCTCTGTGTGTGAATATTTGCTCAATTATGAATACACCTAAGAATGTACTATCTAGTCTTTATTTTGATTGACTACCAATTGCCATCAACTTGGTGTTGAGTCTTCATGCCACATAGATGGACCTTCTCCAGAATGGTCTGGCCCTAACCCTGCCCTTCAGGTCTCCCAACAATGTGCCTTGCGATTGACTTCATCCTCTTTGTTGCTGGTCTTCCTTTTCTCGTTCTTTCCACCTCTCAGCATTATGGACTTCTCAAGGTAACTGTGCCATTGCACAACATGTGTGAAATGTGATAATTTGAGCCAGGTCACTTGTGCTTCAAGTGAGAACTCCACATTGATTTATTCAACGATTCTTTGATCTGTTCTCTTGGAAATTCTCCAAACCGTCTCCATACCGTCAATTCAAAATACTGTTGCTATCTTTTAATGTCCAACACCTCGAGCCGAGGTGGCGCAGCAGTTAGAGTGGGGTACTGCAGGCCACTTTAGCTGACGGTGATCCGCAGGTCAGTGGTTCAAATCTCACCGGCTCAAGGTTGACTCAGCCTTCCATCCTTCCGAGGTAGGTAAAATAAGGACCCAGATTGTTGGGGGCAATATAAATATACATTGCTTACTGGTGTAAACCGCTTAGAGAGTGCTTGCACTGTATATAAATGTCACTAATAAATAAATAAATAAATAAACTTTCACTGCCATAGGATGTCACCTTGCCTGACTAATTCTGAGTTTGGTAGGTAGACCATATTTTACCATTTTGTTAAAAGGGTTATTATAACAAAAAATGTTCTAAACCATTGGCTGAGTTCCACGGAGTCCATGGCATTTCCCCAGCGTACCAAGCTAGTCACCCTGTGAAGGAAGGCGAGGCATCTGCCATGACTTGTTTGTGGCAGACTCACACTGGCTCTTTTATTAGCTGTTGTTTTCCCTGGTGCTATTGTTTTCTACATGCTCACAAGCAAGCCGTTTAATGAGCTACTCAAGGCTCTTGCTCAGAATATACTTCAAGCGGAGAAATGTGCAACTTCCTGGATTCTCTTCCCTTTTTAAAAATGTAGCCCCAACCTTTTCTCTCCTGCAGTCTGTCTTTTCTAGGAGGTCTTCAAGATTAGAGCATGTGGTTCTGTGGAACCTTTGCTGGTTCCTTCAGTGACCCGGGATGCAGTTTTTCTGGTCAGGGAGGCCTGAATTTATTGAAATGAGCTAAGTGTCATTTACATCCCATCTTGTCTATCTCGAAACCAGGGGCGGGTTCCTAATTTTTTTACTACCACTCTGTGGGCGTGGCTTGTTTTGTGGGTGTGGCTTGCCAGCAGGGGCGGGTTCCTAATTTTTTTACTACCACTCTGTGGGTGTGGCTTATTTTGTGGGTGTGGCTTGCTGGCCATGTGACCGGGTGGGTGTGGCTTCTCAGACTGCTGAAGGGAGGGGAACTGAGATAGGTCCTGCTGCCCATTCCCCCTCCCCTCAGCAGCTCAAGAAGCCTCAAATGTGCGAAAATGCCTGGGATCATCACCGCGTGTTCGTGGCTTCTCGGACTGCTGAAGGGAGGGGAATGGAGATAGCTCCTGCCGCCCGTTCTTTCAGCGTCTCACGCGCTCCCTCAGCCATCCTCCCCTGCTTGGACTCACTGTGGGGTAGGAAGGCAGTGCATGAGCAGTGCCGAAAACTCGGCTTCTGGGCATGCACAGAAGAAATTTAAAAAAAAAAATTAAAAATTTTTTTCAAAAAAATGATGGCGCCTAGGCACCGGCAACCGACCACACCGGTATTGTGACATCACCAGCGGGCCACTACCGGTGCTATAGAGTGGACCGCACTGATAGGAACCCACCACTGCTCGAAACACAATTCCCCCCTTCCATTAATGGCCGAGTGACAGTCAGCAACGGGTGTGTTTATCTTCTAGGAAAGAGCAGACATAAAATGTGTTTTCGGGTGCTCTACTTCTTCCATCCTCACCTTTTCACAATACATCCATTTTCACTTTCAAGTTCTTTATTTTTGTCTCGCCAAGCAAGCATCTCCTTCCCCTCTATCAAGTTTGGAATAAGTGGCAGCCTTGGAGGGGATGTCTCCTTCGGACGTGTCGCCCATATTTCGGTGTCATCCCATGAGTCAGCGATGCCTGAGTGAATTCAGAGCCTCCTTTGCAGCGTTTGTTTGTTTCCCATCGTACCCTGGAGTAGAAACATCTGAGGTGATGCCTGGTGCTCCCTCCTGCCTTTGATGTACTTCCCTGCCAGTCTCCAAACCCTCTCCCCCCCCTTTTGTCCCTCCACTCTTTCGCTTCCCCATTTGTCCTCTGCGTTGTTGGCTCCAGTCCTTGATGGCATATTTGCTCTTGGAGAACATTAGTCCAGCTCCTGCCTGGGGTAAGAATCCATTAAATACCATTTTAGTCAATACCACAGCCTCCCTGACAGATGGCCACCCCAGCTTTGTTTAAACACCTCCACAAAGGAAGAGTTCCGTGTCGCCCGAGGCTTCCTGTTCCATCGCTGAACAGCTCTTAATGTTGGGAAATGTTTCCTGATATCAAGCAGAAAGCTACTTCATGGTTACTCAAACCCATTGTGTCTTGCCCCATCTTATGGGGAAGGGACAGCAAGCAGGAAGCATTATCCTTCTTTGCTCATCAGAGGAATGTGGAAGCAATAGAGTCACAGAATAATAAAATCACGGGGTTGAAAGTGTCTATGGAGGCCTTCTAGCCCAACACCCTGCCCAGAGTAGGAATTGTTCTACCATCCCAGACAGAGGGTATCCAACCTTCGCTTGACAACTTCAAGGAATGGAGTACTCATAACTCAGACTGTTCTACTACTCAATAGCTCTCACACCAGGAAATTTCCCCTTATTTTCTTCCTCTATGAAGCTCCTTGCTTACCTTTGGAAACTCTGAAAATAACTTCACGGCCTCTTCCTTGTGATAAACTTTCAAGAAAAGAACCAGGCTACGTTCTTCGTTTGAGAAATGATGGAAGGACTGTCCAGAACCAAAGGGTCCACCAGCAGAATTGTAGATTTGGACAATGAAGATCAGCATGCTTAAGGCGAGACACCAAGAAGTGGGTTAGCTGGATCAGTCCTTTGGGACTAAGTCAGTGGTGGGTTCCTACCAGTGCGGTCCACTCTATAGCACCACTAGCGGCCCGCTGGTGACGTCACAGTACCGGTGCCGTCGGTTGCCGGTGCCTGGGCGCAGCCATTTTAAAAAAAATTAATTTTTTTTAAAAAATTTCTTCTGTGCGTGCCCAGAAGCCGAGCTTCCGGCACTGCGTATGCGCTGCCTTCCTACCCCACAGTGAGTCCAAGCAGGGGAGGATGGCTGAGGGAGTGTGTGAGACGCTGAAAGAACGGGCAGCAGGAGCTATCTCAGTTCCCCTCCCTTCAGCAGTCCGAGAAGCCACGCCCACCCGGTCACATGGCTGGCAAGCCACACCCACAAAATAAGCCACGCCCACAAAGTGGTAGTAAAAAAAAATAGGAACCCACCCCTGGACTAAGTCCTTTGGGACTTAGACTGAAGGTGTTTTTGTACAGTATGTTTGTGGGTGTGCTTGTTTGCTGAGTGGGGGGAGCAGGTGCTGAGCCTCTCCTTGAGAGGATGTTATTATGGGAGGTCCTTTAGCTTACATTTTAACTGTAACCTATGCCCATTCTTACTTTCTGGGACAGGGAAAACTAATTCCTGGCCATTTTCCCTGGAACACCATTTTATCCAACTATCCCTCTGTTTGCTTTTTCCCAGTCGGAACATCCCTGGATTCTCCAGCTTGTCCTCCTGTGGCACATCCTCAAATCCTTGTATCAACTTTGTAATATCTTTCTGGAAATGTGCTGCCCAGAATTGTACACAGTACTCCATCTGTTATATCCTGGCTATGTATTGAGAAAGAAAAATTGAATTAAAATTAAAAATACTGTAAACAAGCCTCACAATGGATAATGAGATACTGAAATCGTGGATAGCCTCTGTCTTTTAGGATTGATCATTATCATCAAAGCCTGCTTGAAGTCTACAATCCTGAGAACAGATGAAGAAGATGATGATCAGCAGCAAGGCAGATGGATTGTAGCAGCAACACATGCACCTTCGTAAATCTCAAGGTCTAGGTTGGAGATAGAAGGTCTATTTATGGGATCATTAAAAGCTGATGGTGAGTTGATGGCAAATACTGATAGCTCTTAAGTTTGTGACCACAACTGGGGCGGGCAATTCAGACATTAAACAAAGCAGTTGCTAAGTGAAATTGTGGTTGTGCTTATAATCAATCACTCCAGCTGTGAACAGAGGGAAATCTCACGAAAATCTCACGAAATAAGCTCCCCTTTGAAGCAACTTCTTCTGATCTAAGCCAGAATCACCTGAGCCTTCCTAGTAGGTGTATCCAGTGGTGGGTTCCTACCGGTGCGGTCCACTCTTTGGCACCAGTAGCGGCCCGCTGGTGACGTCACAGTACCGGTGCAGTCGGTTGCCGGTGCCTGGGCGCCGCCATTTTTTTAAAAAAAATTATTTTCTAAAAAAATTTTCTTCTGCACATGCCCAGAAGCTAAGCTTCCGGCACTGCGCATGCGCTGCCTTCCTACCCCACAGTGAGTCCAAGCAGGGGAGGATGGCTGAGGGAGCGTGTGAGACGCTGAAAGAACGGGCGGCAGGAGCTATCTCCATTCTCCTCCCTTCAGAAGTCCGAGAAGCCACAAACGCGCGATGATGATCCCAGGCATTTTCGCACGTTTGAGGCTTCTTGAGCTGCTGAGGGGAGGGGGAATGGGCGGCAAAACCTATCTCAGTTCCCCTCCCTTCAGCAGTCCGAGAAGCCACGCCCACCCAGTCACACGGCTGGCAAGCCATGCCCATCCAGTCACATGGCTGGCAAGCCACAGCCACAAAATAAGCCACGCCCACAGAGTGGTAGTAAAAAAATTAGGAACCCGCCCCTGGGTGTATCATAATGCTGGCTTGGATACGTCCTCCTCAGATGCAGTGTTTCCAGGCCATAAATCCCCCACCTTGTCTGTGCCCTACCTTTTTCTCCCCTGCACTTCTCCCTCTGGCACCTCTCAAGTCTAGTCTTCCAGCCTGTTCAAAATAAATTGCAATTTCATTCTGTCATCCTGGGTGTTGGGAAGATCTCCCAATTCTGTGTCACCTGCAGATTTGAGCAGGAGCCCATCAATCCTTTTGTACAGGTCATTAATAAAAGTGTTGAATAACACTGGCGCCAAGATAGATTGCGGTAGAATCTCACTTGGAAACAAGCGACACAAACGCCATACAGCTTGTCTCTTGCCAGGGCCTCTTCTCAGAAATGCTTCACTTTAATGAATAACCCGACCTGTTCCTAGCAGGAACATCTGCATAGCCTTCTCCCCCTTTCCAGTATTCTCAATCTTCCTGGGCCATCTCTCTTATTTGTTGAAGCAAATTATCCCCAAACCCCCAAAACTTTAACTTTAGACTGTCCACTGTTGACCTCACCCCATTCCTAAGAGGTCTGTAAGGGGCGTGCATAAGTGCACCGTTGTGCCTACCATCCCTGTCTTACTGTCCTATTGTCCTCATTTATCTGTACTTCTTTGCTTATGTTATGTTTATACAAATACCTACTATCTTGTACTTGTTTGACAAACACATAAATAAATAAAAATTATATTGGACAGAGTGAAGAAAATCCCACCTCTGTCCCAGCTCTATCATCCCCTTGCTGGTGTTTCATAATCCTTTATAGCATCCTTAAATCATTATCATTTATTCCTGCATGGATCAATTAGGACAGATAGCTGTCTTACCATCCCATCCCATCCCATGTTTTCCACACATTGTCCTTAGGTCAGCCCGGCCCTCTTCACATGCTCTTGGACCAACAGATTCCTGCGTCAGTCCCTCTTGGTAGAGCTCTCCAACCTCCACCCCCCGTTCTTCCACCCCATCAGAGCAGAGGCAGGACACCTCTGTCACGATGTGAATATTGTCAGTTGGGAGTCTATGCAGGGTGATGCACCCCTATCCTAAATACTATGGTACTTCCCAATACAAGCAGAACACGTGATATGATGTTCTGTGCATGTCTACATTCCTATCCACCATTAATCACTTCTGTTATACCTTCCGACCTGGAAGGACGTGGTACATAGCAAAGATGTAGTTTATTCAGGATTTATTGTTTTATATTGTTTTGTACTGAAATAAATATTTTCTATTAAACATTTAATCTCGGTTTTATTTCTAAGTATTTGAATTCCAAGTAAAAGATCCAGATGTCGCCTCTAAGGGGGGAATACTTCCCTTAACAACCTCCTTACCCTTTCTGCTATGGAATCTGCTGTGAAGGTCCAGGGAACAGGACTTCTTCTTGACAGGCTTCCTGTCTCTTTTCCAAGAATTCTTTAGCTGTCTTGGTGAATTTGGAGCATGGACAGGTCTGCCTCTTGCCTTTAGACCTTCTCTTCCAGGAGGAGAGAGGCCATCACCCTGTGCTTGAGGCATATATAATTCCTGCAATCGCTGTAGAGCAGTGTTTCCCAACCTTGGCAAGTTGAAGATGTCTGGACTTCAACTCCCAGAATTCCCCAGCCAACAAATGCTGGCTGGGGAATTCTGGGAGTTGAAGTCCAGACATCTTCAACTTGCCAAGGTTGGGAAACACTGCTGTAGAGGAAGGACAATACTCCTTTCTCCTGACAGACACAAGGCCAGGATCCTGTCAGTTCAGCAGGATTGGCCTGTTGGTGAAATCTCCGCATTCCCCAATGTATTTATTTAGTTAATAAATAAATTTATTTGCCTCCCATCTCGCCGAGGGGCTACTCTAGGCGGCTTACAACAATAAAAAGGAAGAAATGAAAAGAGTGCAAACAGATCAGAAGTAAAAAGAGCAATAAAATAAAGAAAAAGAACACAAAGGGAACACATCAATATGATAATCAAAAAGATGGATGGGTGGAAGGCAGAGAGCAATGGGGTGGGTGGGTGGGTGGGTGTGGAGTCTGCCGTCAACCCAGCAGCCCCCTCCCCTTTGGACCCCAAGCCAACTAGCAGGGCCAGGTCTTCAGGCTCCTGCAGAAGGATGGGAGGGTGGGGGAGGGCAGGATGTTCCAGAGGGAAGGCTCTTCTTTTGGATCCCACTCCCCAGTCGGAGTTCTCTGACTGAAAGTAGGTCCTCTCTACCAATCTGAGTAGGACGGGCTTGGCCTAGTGGGAGGAGATGGTTCATCAGGTAGCCTGGCTCTGTGCCATTAAAGGCTTTAGGGGTCATGATCAATTTGCTGTTCTGATTCTGCTCCCCTTCTCCTTCACCCTGAATGAGATCGAAGGAGAGACCTTCACCAGAGAGCTGCGTGTTCTCTTTTACCCAGTTACACCTCAAACAAAATGGTTCCTTACAGCATCAGGGCTGGCTGTTGTCAGTTTATTGCCAGTTGCTACGAGGGCTTTCTAAGGTTTCCATTCAATAACCTGTATGGCGATCTGGGCTGCTCTCTGCACGCTCGCACTGGAGTCGTCCAGCCGCTTCTGGAACTCCGGCACGTGCTTCAGCAGCGTCACGCGGCCTTCTGGGGCTTCTGACAACATGGTCAGGGCCTTGATGGAGTAGAGGCGGACCTTGCTCTTGTCATCATGGATCAAAGGCAGAAGATAGTCGATGGCCTCTGCATTAATAGCAGCATATTTCCCTGAAATGGAGAGAAAATGTAGTAGGGAATGAACAGCAGGGAATGAACAGTAGGCCAGCAGTGAGTGGTAAGCCAAGAGGTGAGATGGAAGCAGCTACAGCCAGAAGGTCTGAGTGGGCTTCCTGGCCCCCTTGGCACAACCCAGGGTTTTAGTAAAAACTGCCAAATAGGTTTCATTTACTGCATTTTTAGGACTATAAGACGCTCCGGACTATAAGACGCTCCGGACTAGCTTTTGGGGAGGAAAACAAGAAAAAAAAAATCCTGCCTCTGCCTCCCAGCAATTTGCCTCCTTGCAGCAAACAGCAAACAGCCTGGTCAGCTTCAGCACAGCCTGATTTAGCATGAGCAGCTGATTGGTGGTTGGATCGGCCTCTCGGAATACCGCCTATCAGCTGTTCCAGGCTGCGGGGATCGGCACCGCCCATCACTGCTGTCACCGCCCATCACTGCCGCCATTAGTGCCGCCTCCGCGTGTCCCATTTTTGGCCCGTTCCAGGCAGCGGGGATTGCCAGCAGCGCCTATCCCCACCTGGAACGGGCTGAAAATGAGGCGCATGGAGGCCAAAAATGGGATGTGTGGAGGCCGAAAATGGGGCACGCAGAGGCGGCGAATCCATCCAGATAAGGAGAGGAGAGGAGATGGGCCACATGTGCTCTGGCAGTTGCTTCTCATGAGGAGAACACAGGACAGGGGTCTCCCATTGGTCCGAGAGATAGGAGATGAAGGGACCAGCCAACATGCTCACAAACCAAGATAGTGACCTGGAAAATCTCTTTATGTTTGATTTACAAAAGAGGTTTTGAAGAATTTTTGAGAAAGGACAAAGAAGAAATGAAAAGAAATAAAATTATATGGCATTAGTTGATGGGACTGATTGTTAGAAGTAAAATGAAGGGATATAAAGTTGGTTTATTTGATCAAAAATAAAATAGATATGATGTCATTTCTGGTAACACATAATGGACTTGACACCAGGTTGAAATGATGATGCTTTATCATCATTTTTGTGTAAAGAGATGGGATACGGGAAGAAGAGATCATTTGTTGTAATTTAAGAGGAGGTAAAAAATTACTAAAATTGTTTATACTTGTGATGAAATAATCTTGTGTATTATTTATTTATTTATTTATTTATTTATTTTTTAGTTGTATTTGTATGCCGCCCAACTCCCAAGGGGACTCTGGGTGGCTAACAGAATATGCAAATACAAAATGATAAAAAGCAGATAAAAACATTTTAAAAACTCACACGTATCCCCTCACATAGCCGGATCTCATCAATTGTGATCCTGGGATCAACGGCTATATGTCTGCTGCAGGGGCGGGTTCCTAAATTTTTTACTACCACTCTGTGGACGTGGCTTATTTTGTGGGTGTGGCTTGCCAGCCATGTGACTGGGTGGGCGTGGCCATGTGACCAGGTGGGCGTGGCTTCTCGGACTGCTGAAGGGAGGGGAACTGAGATAGGTCCTGCCGCCCGTTCCCCCTCCACTCAGCAGCTCGAGAAGCCTCAAACGTGCGAAAATGCCTGGGATCAGCACCGCACGTTCGTGGCTTCTCGGACTGCTGAAGGGAGGGGAATCGAGATAGCTCCTGCTGCCCGTTCTTTCAGCGTCTCACGTGCTCCCTCAGCCATCCTCCCCTGCTTGGACTCACTGTGGGGTAGGAAGGCAGCGCATGTGCAGTGCCGGAAGCTCGGTTTCTGGGCAAGCACAAAAGAAAATTAAAAAAAAATTTTTTTTACATTTTTTTAAAAAAATGGTGGTGCCCAGGCACCGGCAACTGACCGCACCAGTACTGTGATGTCACCAGCGGGCCACTACCGGTGCTATAGAGTGGACCACACCGGTAGGAACCCACCACTGGTCTGCTGGAAGAGCCAGGTCTTGACTGCCTTGCGGAAGACCGGTAGGGTGGGGGCAGTCCGGATGTCCGGGGGTAGTTGGTTCCAGAGAGCCGGGGTAGCCACAGAGAAGGCCCTCCCCCTGGCCCTCCGCCAGCCGACATTGTTTGGCTGACGGGACCTGGAGGAGACCGACTCTATGGGATCTCACCGGCCGATGGGAGTTGTGTGGCAGAAGGCGGTCTCAGAGATAACCTGGTCCTAAGCCGTGTGGGGCTTTAAAGATGATAACTAACATCTTGAATTGCGCTCAGAGACCAATAGGAAGCCAGTGCAGCTCGCGGAGAATAGGTGTAGTGTGGGTGTACCTCGGTGCACCCACGATAGGTCGCGCGGCTGCATTCTGTACTAATTGTAGTCTCCGAACACTCTTCAGGGGTAGCCCCATGTAGAGCTTTTTTCCTTTTTCTTTTCTAAATTCTTTCTTTTCTAAAGTCTTCCTTCTTTTCTTTCCTCCACCTTTTTCTTTTTCTTTGGTTTATAATAGTTTTTATCTTTTCAATTATAATTGTAATTATATTACATTTAATTGTTTTTAATTGTGATGAATTGGAAATCACTGCTCTATATGTTTTTATCTTTCTTTGCACTTTTTTCCCCCTGAGTTTAAGTTATACTTGTTTTCGCTACTGTAAATAAAATCTCTACTAAAAATGGTGGGAAGGAAACACCTTAAGTGCAGCCCAGGCGCTTCCCCGGCTGAAACCCCCCCCCCTTCTCTCCTACGAAGAACGGACTGAGCCCCACGGCCACGCTCACCTTGGGTGGTCACTGCCGAATTCATGAGGGCCCCGGCAGCGTTGGCTCGCACCTCCGCATCTTCATCTTCCAGTAGGGAGACCATGTCTGGAAAGACGTTTTCTTTGAAGACCATGTTCTTCCCCTCCAATGGGACGCTGAAATGGGAAACCCATCCCTTTGGGTCAGCTGAGGCTGGTCTATTTGCCTTGCCTTTCTGACCAGTCAACTCAGCCAGAGAGAAACTGCTCTTGGGCAGACGTGGAGCTACCCTGGAGCCCCTTCGCCGTCTGCACCTCTGAGGTAGTGCCATGTGCTGGTGCGCCTCACCTGATGGCCATGAGGGCCTGGGCAGCCTTGCACCTGATGGCCCGTGAGGGATCCCGGAGCTTCTCCTTGAAGACAGAAACGGATCCAGTAGCCAAGGCCTCGAAGGCTTCAACTCGCAGGCAGCCTGTTAGGGTGTCCAGGATGAGCTCTTGGATGTCCTCCTTCTCTGTCTTCAGCTTCTGCACCAGCGATGAAACCAAACCGCTCTCCACTATCCCAATGGCCACTGCAAGAACAAAGAACAACTTACCCTTCCCTCTCCTGTCCAGCGGCCTGCAGGAAATCAGAGCGCAGGGTGTCCTTAGGGATTCTCTTCCTATTCTGCTGCCTTACCATGGAGGGGAAGGTGTGAATGTTGCCAGTTGTATGTCTATGCAGGGTGATGCACCCCTATCTAAATATTATGGTACATTCCAATACAAGCAGAACATGTGATATGATGTTCATGTACGCATGTCTGCATTCCTAAGCCACCATTAATCTCTTCTGCTTTTAACTCTTGACCTGAACGGTCGTGTTTCTTAGCAAAGATGTAATTATTCAGGATTTATTGTTTTTGTACTGAAATAAATATTTTCTATTAGACTTTTAAATCTCGGTTTTATTTCTAACTGTCTGAATTCCAAGTAAAAGATCCAAATCGCCTCTATGAGATTTTATTCTCATCCTTAACAACCACTTATGATTGTTTTTATCCTTAACAACCACTTATGATTGTTTTATAGCACAGGGTGCTATAAAAATGGTGCTTTGTGTGATTTTTTTTAATCCTAAGGAAATATTTGCACTATTGGTAAAGCAGTGACCTCTTTCTGCCCTCAACCTCCCCTCTGGGATGTCTCTGAGAAGGAGAGGTGACCTTCTAATCAACAATTCTCCACACTTGCACCAAGCTGCAGTTCTGAAGATTTTTGCAACAGGTCATGTTAGTTTTCATTGTCATGAAAGAGGCAGGTAAGATTTTGAGGATGGAGCTGGATGTTACCAAAACAAATCCACTGAGGTTCAGAGCTTCTGAACCTCAGTGAGTCATCTTGATGGATGAGCTGTGCAAAAATCATGCAGGGCAGCATTTGAGGCCACCCTAGAAGCATCCTGGGAAACTCCTGCTCAGCCTCTTCATTATTATTATTAGTGAGATTTATATACCGCCTCACAGTGCAAGCACTCTCTAAGCGGTTTACACCATTAAGCAATGTATATTTATATTGCCCCCAACAATCTGGGTCCTCATTTTACCTACCTCGGAAGGATGGAAGGATGAGTCAACCTTCATCTTATCCCATGAAATTCCTCAAGAGAGTACCGTATTTTTCGCAGTATAAGACGCACCGGAGTATAAGACGCACCCTAGTTTTTGGGGAGGAAAATAGGGGGGGGGGAAATCTGCCTACCAGGTATTCATCTGGCTAGCGTCCTTAGTCTGGTCAGCTTCAGCACATTATTTTATCCCCAGGTTAGGACTTAAAAAAACCTTCTTCGGAGAGAGAGTAACAATGAAAGAGCCTGCAAGGTAAGAGCTGGGAAGATCGTTAGCACCTGGTTAGGTCTAGAAAAAAACTTATTCGGAGCAAGTAGAGCAATGCAAAAAAATTCTGCAAAGACTTAGGGCTGGAAAAACATTCTTTGGAGAGAGTAACAATGAAAAAGCATGCAAGCCAGTAAGAGCTGGGAAGATCTGTTAGCACCTAGTTAGGGCTGGAAAAAAAAGCTACATTCGAAGTATAAGACGCACCCAAAATTTCAGCCACTTTTAGGGAGGAAAAAGGTGCGTCTTATACTCCAAAAAATACGGTATTTTGTCCTTTCTACTTTGAAATACTTACATGAAGCCCCCACAAGTTGGGGATGAAAGCCCCCCCCCCCTCCCAGGACGAAGTGTCTTGCTAAGGGAATACCAAGGAGGTTGCCACATGCCTGAACTCAATAAACCATCCACTTCATACTTGGTCCTGGTCAATAGGCCAGGGGTCTCCAACCATGGATGGATGAGGAATTCTGGGGGGGTGAAGTCCACTAGTTGCCAAGTTGCCACATATGATCACGTGGACAAACAAACCGGGACTCAATCCAGTCAAGGTCTCTTGATCAGGAGACAAGTTAGTACAGGAAGTACAACCATTCATTTGGCAATCATTCCACGTTACAATGGCACTGAAAAAAGTGGCTTAAGACCTGTGGTCATACTTACAACCAGCTGAGCATCCCCCAAGTCACGTGATGAAAATTCAGGCCTTTGACCACCAGCGTGACCGTAGTTGCATCCTCCCAGGGTCACATGACCCTGCAAACTCCCCAAACAGCTTCTCACAAGCGAAATCAATGGGAGAAGCCCAATTCACTTAGGAACAGTATGATTCACTTAACAACCATCGCATAAAAGGTTATAAAATCAGACATGACTCCGTCACACAACCTCCCTACTTAGCAATGGAAATTCTGGTCCCAACTGTGGTCATAGGCCGAAGGATTCCTGTATGTTCTTGTATGTTGACTCGTAAGTCGAAGATTCCCGGCACCGCCTTTTGGGAAGGTCATTGACAAAGTAGACCTTTGTCAATGTGTCTGGAAGGGAAGCAAGTTGACAAGAAAATACTGATGGGATCAGGAATGGTTGGAAAGGCTGGGCATGTTTAACTTGGAGAAGACTGTAGGGAAACGTGATCGTGGTCCAAGAAAGGGCTGTACAGTAATGTAGACAAAGAGGGAGAATTGTTCTGTGTTGTTCCAGAAGTCATGGGGATTAAGTTACGAGGAAGACTTCAGTTGGATTTCGGGAAGAATGGTCAACTGTTCAAGAATGGAACAGACTGCTGAAGGGGATAATGGTGTTTCCTTCATTGGTTAATTCTTTCTGTGAACTAAAATGCCCCAAAATGCACTCAGAATAACAAAATAACAGAGTTGGAAGGGACCTTGGAGGTCTTCTAGTCCAGTCCAACTAAATATGAGCCAGCAGTGTGCAGCAGCAGCCAAAAAGGCCAACGCAGTCCTGAGCTGCATAAATAGAGGGATACAATCAAGGACCAGAGAGGTACTAGTACCACTCTATAAAGCCTTGGTCAGACCACACCTAGAGTACTGCATCCAGTTTTGGTCACCACACTACAAAAAAGACATTGAAACCCTAGAGAAAGTGCAGAAGAGAGCAACCAGCATGATAAAGGGTCTGGAAAATAAAACATACAAAGAGCGGTTGCAGGAACTGAGTTTGGCCAGTTTGGCGAAGAGAAGGACCAGGGGTGACATGATAGCAGTGTTCCAATACTTGAGGGGATGCCACAGAGAGGAGGGGGTCAGGCTGTTCTCTATGGCACCAGAAAGCCAAACAAGGAATAATGGATGGAAGCTGAGCAAGGAGAGATTCAACCTGGAAGTGAGGAGAAACTTTCTGACGGTGAGAGCGATCAACCAGTGGAACAGCTTGCCAGCGGAGGTTGTGAGAGCCCCAACACTTGCGACCTTCAAGGGGAGACTGGACTGCCATCTGTCTCAAATGGTGTAGGAACTCCTGCTTGAGCAGGGGGTTGGACTAGATGACCTACAAGGTCCCTTCCAACTCTAATAATAAATCTAAAAAATCTAAAAAAAACCCTGTTCAAGCAGGAGACCCTATACCATCCTGGACTGGCTGTCCAGTCTTTTCTTGAAAACCTCCAGTGATGGAGCACCCACAACATCGGAAGGCAAGCCGTTCCATTAATTAATTGTTCTCACTGTCAGGAAATTTCTCTTTATTTGTAGATTGGTTCTCTCCTTGATTAGTTTCCATCCATTGCTTATTGTTCTGCCTTCAGGTGCTTTAGAGAATAGGTTGACCCCTTGTTCGTGGCTCAAATATAGCCAGGTCCTGAGGACATCTAGGGAGATTCCTTGAGATCTCATGGTGTGGTCAGGCCTACCTCCTGCCAGCTATTTGAAGTTTTGGATTTCTAATGTGGCGTGACTAACTTCCAAATAGGAAAATTAAAACTCAGGACTCAATGTCCTGAATAGTCCAATCAGATGCCTTCCAGGCGATTCTAATGGTCCTGTATTTACCAAGCAGGAAGCTAAAGCAATAGCACTCAGACTTATATACCACTTCATAGTGCTTTACAGCCCTCTCTAAGCGGTTTACAGAGTTCAGCATATTGCCCCCAACAATCTGGGTCCTCATCGGGGAAGCATCGGGGAAGTCACTGATATTGTTGAGGATGAATCTAATAGGTGGAGGGAAAACCTGAATTCATCAGGTGTCACAAAGAAGGCAAACCCCACTTCAGGATGCTGGAGGAAAAATCTGACGGCTGAGTTATTCTGATAGTTGATTATGAAGAAAAAAAATTGGGGAATCTTTCAAAAAGGTGTTTTAGAACTGACTTTCTGTTATAAACTTTAGGAATCTGGACAAAAGTGTAAGCCTTTTTTTGATTAAATCAGTTCATATTCCTTGATACTATTTATGCTGGTTTGTACAGGTTTGGCTTTGAACACCTGTCTGGAACCTGCACTGCATATCAGACATAAATACAATCGACAGAGTCCAGAAATATTTCACAAGAAGAGTCCTTCACTACTCCGCTCACAACAAAATACCTTATTCCACCAGACTTGAAATACTGGGATTAGACAATTTACAACTACGTCGTCGCCGATCTGATCTAAATGTAGTTCATAAAATCATATACCAAAATGTCCTTCCTGTTAATGACTACTTCAGCTTCAACTGCAGCAATACACGAGCACGTAATAGATTCAAACTAAATGTAAACCGCTCCAAACTCGACTGCAGAAAATACGACTTCAGCAACAGAGTGATCAATGCCTGGAATGCACTACCTGACTCTGTGGTTTCTTCCCCAAACCCCAAAAACTTTAACCTTAGACTGTCTACAGTCGACCTCTCCCCGTTTCTAAGAGGTCTGTAAGGGGCGTGCATAAGCGCACCCACTGTGCCTACCGTCCCTGTCCTACTGTCCTATTGTCCTCTTCTATCATTACTTTTTACTTATGTTTATACAAACTACTACTATCCTATACATGTTTGACAAATAAATAAATAAAATAAATAAACATATTTGCTTGTTAGGGCTGCGGGACTTCATTAGATATACAGCTTGTGATTTAATTTTCAGGAAATTTCTCCATTCAATCAATAGAATAGAATAGAATAGAATTCTTTATTGGCCAAGTATGATTGGACACACAAGGAATTTGTCTTTGGTGCATATGCTCTCAGTGTACATAAAAGAAAAGATACATTTGTCAAGAATGGTTGTCATAGGGTTCAAGTAAGCAATCAGGAAACAATCAATATTAATATAAATCGTAAGGATACAAGCAACAAGTTACAGTCATACAGTCATAAGTGGGAGGAGATGGGTGATAGGAACGATGAGAAAAACTAATAGTAATAGTAATGCAGCCTAGTGAATAGTTTGACAGTGGTGAGGGAATTATTTGTTTAGCAGAGTGATAGCTTTTTGGAAAAAACTGTTCTTGTGTCTAGTTGTCTTGGTGTGCAGTGCTCTATAGCGACGTTTTTAGGGTAGGAGTTGAAGCAATTTATGTTCAGGATGCGAGGGGTCAGTAAATATTTTCATGGCCCTCTTTTTGACTCATGCAGTATACAGGTCCTCAATGGAAGGCAGGTTGGCAGCAATTGTTTTTTCTGCAGTTCTGATTATCCTCTGAAGTCTGTGTCTGTCTTGTTGGGTTGCAGAACCGAACCAGACAGTTATAGAGGTGCAGATGACAGACTCAATAATTCCTCTGTAGAACTCTATCAGCAGCTCCTTAGGCAGTTTGAGCTTCCTGAGTTGGCACAGAAAGAACATTCTTTGTTGTGCTTTTTTGATGATGTTTTTGATGTTAGATGACCATTTTAGGTCTTGAGATATGAATGCAAGGATGTCCAAACTTTCTGTACAACCACGTATGATAAATTGTTCCCCGAGACATTTCCAGCTCTTACATTAAATTGATTGAAGTTGTATGAAGATGAATGACTATGGTGGTGGTAGATCAAATGACAATTAAGTAGTTGACAAAAGTGCCCCTTTCAAAGGCTACATGGAATGCAGGGGATCCTGCTAATAGCATTTATGCTTTTGGATCTTGTCCTGCTCTTCCGTAGATCTCAAAGATCCTAGAAAGATGGAAACAGTGCCAGGAAAATGTAAGAATATTCCAGCTGGCTGACAATGTTTTGGAGACTTCCCCATTTAATGCGAGCGGATTAATTATGGTGATTCCACACTACCTATCTCTTTTGGATGTAGGCCAGGCCTCTGACCTTTTGTGAAAAGGAACAAAAATTAATCTGCAGGTTTCTGTTCCAGAGACAATCAGCTGAATTGAGGTCTGGCTTCTTCAACAAAAAACCATCGAAGGGAGAAAAAAATCTCTTTGGAAATGGATGTGAAGGTGCCTAGGTTAACTTCTGTTGCCAGTTATTCAATCTGTGTATTTGTCAACAAACAGACAAACTGTTCTTTTTTTTCAGAGCAATGAGAAGCCCAGGCAAGCCACAGATCTCTACACAAAAATATATATGAGATGGAGCAGAATTATGTTATAATTCCTGCCAGAGTGGCTTAGAGTTTAAAAAAAAAATCAGAAATAAAATGTTCATGATGCAATACTTAAATAAAAAATATTTCACCGATATGCTGATGATATTCAGCTGTATGTCTCGGCCCGTGGTGAGTTAAGTGATGGCGAGTCCTCCCTCTCGCAGTGCCAGGAGACTGATAGGGGCTGGATGTTCCGGGTTCTGGCAGCGGGCCTGGGGAACCCAGAGCGGGATGGAGCCCATTAAAGCCCATTAAGAGCCGAGGTGGCGCAGCGGTTAGAGGCAGGTACTGCAGGCCACTTTAGCTGACTGTGATCCGCAGGTCAGCGGTTCAAATCTCACCGGCTCAAGGTTGACTCAGCCTTCCATCCTTCCGAGGGAGGTAAAATGAGGACCCAGATTATTGGGGGCAATATAAATATACATTGCTTACTGGTGTAAACCGCTTAGAGAGTGCTTGCACTGTGAGGTGGTATATAAATCTCGCAAAAAAAATAAAATAAAAAAATTGGCTCGTGTGATCTGCTGTCGCTGGGGTGGAGGGGTGATTTCATTATATTATATTATATTAATTTATTTGATTCTTTTTTTATTACTTTTATTGTTTTAAATGAGGTTTTATATTCTGTAAGCCGCCTTGAGTCGCCATGTGCGAATAGGCGGCGATATACATTCAATAAATAAATAAATAAATAAATAATAAAAATTAAAATAATAAAGACAAATACAAAACTAAAGCAGATTTCATTTTGAAAAGCAATAAAGCGAAACAACAGGCATGTTGAAAGGAGACCTTGTACTGGAGTGATGTCTGGGTGAACAGACTATCGCCAACTGTTTTCTCAAAGAAAGCCCTGTGGTTGGAAGGATCTAGAAAACAGGGCCAGTTAGGGGGCTGCCCCTGAGGAGGCCCAGACCGGCCACTCGGCTGCAGACCTGCCCCAGGAAGACTGGTCCCCCCAGCTGATCTTCTGACAGGAGATGAGGGAAGACAATTCATGGACCCAAAGCTGTTCCAGGCTTTGCAGGCTGAGGACGGCAGCTAAAATGGGACCAGTGGCAGCTCCTGGGCGAACAGTGAGGCATTTTCAGGAGTCAAGTCATGTGGCTGCTTTGAGCTGCCCCGCTCAACAATCGGGTAGCTGTTTTGCAAGCACCGAGGAAGACAATTGAGGGATTCTTAGGCCATGAATCAGGGGAGGCAGCGCTCTTGGTCCCAGGAGGGTCTGGGCTGGCAGAAATTGGGCAGAGGCTTTTTCGTGCCAGGGAAGCCACCTGCATCGCTAAAGACCAGAGGATTCAGGGAAGAACCACTGGCTGCACATCTGCTCTTCCTGGTCCTGGGGAACATCTGTCTGAAGAATTTTGGGGGGGCTTGGGTTCGGTTTGTTGGCTCTCACCCAGTCTATCCCAGTGTCCTGGCAGTGGTAAGTGGTTTACCTTTTTCTTCTCTAAGCAAAATGCTCCCTGAACTCTACATTCCGATGCGGCTTAAAATGATTAAATGTGCATATCGGGTGAATATGTCTAGCCATGATTTGCATGGAGATGGTGGGGGGTAGGCTCTGAGGTGGGGGCCTTGCGCTTACTAAAGAAATGGGGCTGCCCTTCAACCTCTGCTGTGTGGCTAATGGCAACAGCAGCCGAGAAGATGAGGTTGCCCCAGTAGCTATGGAGCAAGACGGGGCACATTCAGGACTAACCCGTTGGCAGCAGATGGGGTGCTGGTGGTGGTGTCTACGTGGGGATCAAAAAAAGACAAGGTAATGGCTACAAACATGTACATGGAAAAAAGTGGGTGGGTGGGTCTTTGATTATATGTTGTTAGTGGCTGCCATCCTGACTTTTATGACCCTCCTTGTGGGCAGCTGGAGTTTTCCCAGGGATCAGAAGAAAAGAAATACGCAGCCTGGCATAATTAAGAGATTCAACTGATCTACGAAAATATGCAAATGACAAGATAATATACAGTGCATGGGACACTGTGGGTCAGTCAAGATGCTTAGAACACTTTCAAAGATGCAAAAGCAACATTTTTCAGTTTTTGCACATATAAGATGACAGCATATCTGGTTTAAAGAATTGCAGAATAAGATCATTTAACTTTTGGTATCTGATTTAAAGCTAATCCCTGTAAATTATATTCCAGAGGATCGATGGTCATTATTCATTGTAGGTCAGCAGCTGCAAGAATTAGATTAAGTGCAGCCAGGTGGACAATGGTTACCTGGTCTATGGCTTGATGGAGAAAGTGAGCAGATTTTATGCTTAGATACACAATTATACATTGGCCTGGGAAGGAAAAATGGATTCCAAAGGCAACGATTCCATTGCTTGGGATATGGGATCTATGGAATTAAGGGAGTAAATCACAGTTAGTTAATAAGTAGAGCCTTGATACTAGTGTTACCACATTCGACAGTTGTACAATCAGCTAGTTTGGTCTTGTAGAGTATCAGGTATGTTCACTGCCTTGAGTTACTTATAAAGTACCGTATTTTTTGGAGTATAAGACGCACCGGAGTATAAGACGCACCTTAGTTTTGGGGGAGGAAAATAGGGGAAAACAATCTGCCTACCAGGTATTCATCTGGCTAGCATCCTTAGTCTGGTCAGCTTCAGCACATTATTTTATCCCCTGGTTAGGACTTAAAAAAACCTTCTTCTGAGAGAGTAACAATGAAAGAGCATGCAAGCCAGTAAGAGCTGGGAAGATCGTTAGCACCTGGTTAGGGCTAGAAAAAAACTTATTCGGAGCAAGTAGAGCAATGAAAAAAAATTCTGCAAAGACTTAGGGCTGGAAAAACATTCTTTGGAGCGAGTAACAATGAAAAAGCCTGCAAGGTAAGAGCTGGGAAGATCTGTTAGCACCTAGTTAGGGCTGGAAAAAAAAGCTACATTCGAAGTATAAGATGCACCCAAATTTTCAGCCATTTTTAGGGAGGAAAAAGGTGCGTCTTATACTCCGAAAAATACGGTAATAGAAGTGGGATAAAAATCTAATTAATTAATCAATTAAAAATGGCCCAGCCTAATAAGATAGACCGGACTAAGAAAACAATGCCATATAGGCCAGGATTATTCTTATTGTAGGAAATGTCAGTTATATTATTGGGGTTATGGGCAGCATGAATAGAATAGAATAGAATAGAATAGAATAGAATAGAATAGAAGAGAAGAGAAGAGAAGAGAAGAGAAGAGAAGAGAAGAGAAGAGAAGAGAAGAGAAGAGATTGTAACAACTATAGCAAGATAATTTGCAAGGCTGAATGTGCCTCTATCTTCTTGTGAACTAAGGAGGGGCTGGAGACCTTTTCTCCCATTATTTTCTTGGCGGGGGCTCCAGCCCCTCTTAACTGTTGCCTTGGTAGCGGCTCTTCCTCCGGCCCTTCAAGGCCATTCCCTCGGTCCTCTACACAATGTCACATTTTGTCATTCTCGCCCCCGCAGATGCTTCTGAGCTGCCAAGTGCTTGGCAATCATGGCATTCAGTAGCCCTTGGCCCGGAAGGAGAGGGTCCTCTTTCTTTGGGCCCAATTTCTGCTCTCTTTCCAGGCATTAGGCCCGACCCATCCTCTTCCTCCTCTCTTTGCTGCCCCATTAGCTCCCTTTCCCCCCCTCCACACAATTGGCCCCGCTGCCTTCAGTTACTGTCTTCTTAGGTCTGCAGGCATCTATCCGGCTCTCTAAAATCATCCACTCATCTTGCTTCCTCTGCTTTTAAAAAAAAAGAAATTTCTTAAAATAAGAGAAGAACAAAAGGACAAAGAACAAAAGGAAAGGAAAAAAAAGGCAGTGACTTTGGCCTAAATCAAACTCCCAGTGAGACCCCATTGAGAGTGGATGATGGAACTTCCCGAAAGCCCAGCCTCTTGGTCTTGCCTGACTGAGTCTGAATCTTTTCCTCCCCATGCAGACCAGTGGTGGGTTCCTACCAGTGCGGTCCACTCTATAGCACCGGTAGCGGCCCGCTGGTGACGTTACAGTACCGGTGCGGTCGGTTGCCGGTGCCTGGGTGCCGCCATTTTTTTTTAAAAAAAATTGTAAACTTTTTTTAAAAATTTCTTCTGCGCATGCCCAGAAGCCGAGCTTCCGGCACTGCGCATGCGCTGCCTTCCTACACCACAGTGAGTCCCAGCAGGGGAGGATGGCTGAGGGAGCACGTGAGATGCTGAAAGAACGGGTGGCAGGAGCTATCTCCATTCCCCTCCCTTCAGCAGTCCGAGAAGCCACGAACGCATGGTGATGATCCCAGGCATTTTCGCACTTTCGAGGCTTCTCGAGCTGCTGAGGGGAGGGGGAATGGGTGGCAGGACCTATCTCAGTTCCCCTCCCTTCAGCAGTCTGAGAAGCCACGCCCACCCGGTCACATGGCCGGCAAGCCATGCCCACTCGGTCACATGGCTGGCAAGCCACACCCACAAAATAAGCCACGCCCACAGTGGTAGTAAAAAAATTAGGAACCCGCCCCTGATGCAGACCCATGGCCTCTGGCCACGAGGCCAGGACTTTGACGGCATCCCTCGGCCGGCAATTACACCTGAATCCATACACACCTGGATCCTAGGAAAACCCTCATTTGTTGCCGATTTTGCTGGGCTTCTACACCACCGCTCTTTCTCTGTGGAAGGCCTCAGAGACAAAGCCTTACCCCCAGTGCAATATTTATATATAGTTTTTATCTTTCTATATTTTATTTGCACACCGGCCAGAGTTGCTCTAAGAGGGAGATGGGCAGTTTCTAAAGTGTGAATATCCACAAATATAGAATGAAATAAATGGGCAAATATGGGACTGTATGTACCACCGCTCCCAAAGAGAAGAAAGCAACCATGGAAAACTCTGCGGGCACTTCCAAGGAGGCATCTCCTGTAGGTTGACCATTCCTGGTGGAAATCAATGCCCGGGTCTCAGGCTCCATGCTTAGAAGGTGCCTCAGGTTCTGCCAGAGCTGGGCCTGAGTGCTGATGGCCAAAGGTAGAACCAGCCCTAGGCATCTAGGAGGAGGCCTGCCTTAATGCTGACATGGGAAGGTCAATGGGCAGACTGGAATGAGGGAGGGAGAGAGGGGGTGTTGGGTTGAGAATAATATCTCATAGAGGCGATTTAGATCTTTTCTTGGAATTCAGACGGTTAGAAATAAAACCGAGATTAAAGTCTAATAGAAAATATTTATTTCAGTACAAAAACAATAAATCCTGAATAAACTACATTGTGCTGAGTAACACCACCGTTCAGGTCAACAGCTAAGGCAGAAGAAGAATAATGGTGGTTTAGGAATGCACACATGCGTACAACTCATATCACGTGTTCTGCCTGTATTGGAATGTACCATAATATTAGATAGGGGTGCATCACCCTGCATAGAAACACAACTGACAATATTCACTACGTGACAGGAAGGAAGGAAGGAAGGAAGGAAGGAAGGAAGGAAGGAAGGAAGGAAGGAAGGAAGGAAGGAAGGAAGGAAGGAAGGAAGGAAAGAAGGAAAAGGTGCCAGACCCAACGGGCATTGCAAACAGCAAAGAGGATGTGAAAAATGCTGGAATGGAAAACCATTGGGCACAAACACAATGTCATTTCTAGGGATTCTCCTTGGCACACTTAGTCAAAGATAAGTTTACCTTCGCTCCTGCATTTTCAAATTGTAAAGAGAAATAGTAGGGGGGAAAAGTCTCTAAAAAGCAGAGGGAGGAGGTGGGTGAGGAAAGATTTACAAGATTAACAATAGCAATAGCACTTTACTTATATACCGCTTCATAGTGCTTTACAGCCCTCTCTAAGCGGTTTACAGAGTTCAGCCTCTTGCCCCCAACAATTTGGGTCCTCATTTTACCGACCTCGGAAGGATGGAAGGCTGAGTCAACCTTGAGCCGGTGAGATTTGAACCGCTGAACTGCAGTGCTACACTTTAACCACTGCGCCACCTCAGCTCTGTAAGATTATGAACTTGTTTAGTTTTTAGAATAAAAATGACTAACAGAAGATGAGAGGCTGATTAAATTATGAATGGTGGCTTGCTAAAAGTACATATGAGGCCAATAATCAAGCGAGATTAGTCAGATGTGCTGAGTTCACATTTGTTGCGCTTGGAACAGGAGTATTCACAGTAGCTGGATTAAAAGCATCCGAGGCACCTAAGAACCCCTCAAGCCCACATCCCGACTTAAGTCCAAAAGATAATTAAATGCAAGGAAGGGCAGCTGCCCCTGGGAATAGTGGCATTCCCAAAATATACCTTTCCAAGAACTTCATATATTACCGTGGGTGCTGAAAGCCGCTTTTCCCCCCTGTTCTGAATAGAATATTGATCATTCTTTCTTTAACAGTAAGCAATGCAGGGGCGGTTTCCTAATTTTTTTACTACCACTCTGTGGGTGTGGCTTATTTTGTGGGTGTGGCTTGCCAGCCATGTGACCGAGTGGGCATGGGCCTCGGGAGCTTGGCAGCAGCCAGAGAAGCCCACCTGCAACGCAGCCTCCCGCAGCGGGAACAGTAAGACCGCGTCAGCGATTCTTCTAGGAGGCTCCGTCCGCCCTGAATGCTTCTCCCCATTCGATGATCCTAGGCTCCTGCCACCCATTCCCCCTCCCCTCAGCAGCTCGAGAAGCCTCAAACGTGCGAAAATGCCTAGGATCATCACCGCACGTTCGTGGCTTCTCGGACTGCTGAAGGGAGGGGAATGGAGATAGCTCCTGCCGCCCGTTCTTTCAGCGTCTCACGCGCTCCCTCAGCCATCCTCCCCTGCTTGGACTCACTGTGGGGTAGGAAGGCAGCACATGCGCAGTGCCGGAAGCTCGGCTTCTGAGCATGCGCAGAAGAAATTTAAAAAAAAAAATTAAAAAATTTTTTTAAATGGCAGCGCCCAGGCACCGGCAACCAACCGCACCGGTACTGTGACGTCACCAGCGGGCCGCTACCGGTGCTATAGAGTGGACCGCACTGGTAGGAACCCACCACTGAAGCAATGCTTGAAAAGTGCCCTTTTAAAGCTTATGAAAACCTCAGGGTAGATTCTCCAAAGCTCAGGTTAGGGGTCAGTCCTATGGGGTCCACAGCAATGTGTGCAAAGAAGGTGCTTCATCTCAGACCCCTTTGCCTTTGATGGACAGATAAGCAAGCCCTGTCTTTCTGCACGGTAATCCTGCTCCTGCGTCCTGCTCTCCATGACTATCCAGCTGGGAGCCTCTGACCATCCACAAGAGGGCGCAGTGACAGCCACCACCTGGCACCCCCACTGGTCACTGGTGGCTGTGGCAGACTGCCCAGGAACACAGAAGCTCCATAGGGGGGCCCCCTCCGCCTTTAACAGATTAACAGAGTTGGAAGGGACCTTGCAGGTCATCTAGTCCAACCCCCTGCCCAAGCAGGAGACCCTACATCTCCTCTTCCTCGTTCTCTAGTCTCTGCTAAGCTACCTTCTGAAGCGAGGGGACCTCACCCCCTTGTCCTGGCAACAGATGCTATGCTTCCATTAGGCAGCACAGGACTCTGCTTGGCCTCTGAAGGACTCTGCTTGGCCTCTCCTCCATGCCTGCTCCTCAAGGCCAATGAAAGGAGTTTCGTTTTCTTTATTCCATTTATTTGCTAAATTTATATTCTGCCTTTGTATTTGAAATGCTGTCCACAGCCGTTAAGCACAATAACCAACTGATAAAATGCAGAATCATAAAGTCTAAAACAAATTTAAAAACGAAGCGCTGTATTTAAGAATTAATCACTTGCTGCTCTCTTACGGCAAAACTGGAGCCTGTCTGGATAGAAGCAGGAAGGGGGTTTGGAGAAGACCCCTCCCTCCCTTTCCATACCTGTTACTCTAGGACGGCTTCCCAATCTTCTCTCACACCATCACTTTTTAGGAAATCAGTATGTCCTACATAAAATGACTAATCTGGCTTTTCTTCTTGAAAAGTAACCATCATGGAAGAGAGAATGATAAAGTAAGGATCTGTTAACTTCGGAATCAGGTTGTAAGTAGCTTTTGGGGGGCTCTGTTGTAACCGTGAATGGTTGCTAAGCGACCAGTTGTAAGTTGAGGACTACCTGTAATTTAGTTGTCACGTGTGTGTCACAATACACCCACGTAACACCCATACTCCACCAGCTGCATTGGCTGCCCATTGGTCACCGGGTGCAATTCAAGGTGTTGATCATCATCTTTAAAGCCCTACATGGCTTAGGACCAGGCTATCTCCGGGACCGCATTCTGCCTCATTCTTCCCTTCGACTGGTTAGGTCCCACAGAGTGGGTCTCCTCCAGGTCCCGTCAGCCAAACAATGTCGGCTGGCGGGGCCTAGGAGGAGGGCCTCCTCTGTAGGGGCCCCTGCTCTCTGGAACCAACTTTCCCCCAGAGATCCGAATCATCCCCACCTTGCTGGCCTTCCGAAAAGCCATTAAGACATGGCTCTTCCTGCAGGCGGGGTTTTGAGAAAACATTACGTCTGATCTCACCCATGTATGTTTGGTGTTATAGGTGTTTTAAATTGTTTTTTAATATTTTGGTTGGTTGTTTTCTTAAAATGTTGTACGCCGCCCTGAGTCCTCAGGGAGTAGGGCGGCATAAAAGAACCTCTAAATAAATAAATAAATAATAAATAATAAATAAATAAATAAATAGATAAATAAATAAATAGTTATTTTTAGCATCCTTTGTCAGCTTCTTGAGAAACTCACCCTTCCACTCGCCTGTGAGGCTCCCAAACCTCTATTTAGGCATCCCTGGCATTTCCTGCTCTTCACCCCCACCTGACTGCCTCCCTGCAAGCAGGAATCTCCGTTGGTCCTTTAGGATGACCCAACAGGCATTGCTCGACATCCGGTCATTAGCTGTAACAGAATCACGTGGTTGCTGGACCTCTCAGGACTGGGCCTGGTCATTGCTCTGCCTTGGGGGTAGTGGGGGCTCCTCTTTCCAAGGCCCAGAGGCCTGGTACCCCGACTTCTTTGCTGCACACAATCTTTGTCACGCAGTGATTTATTGCCTGTTTTATGTATATGCAGGGAGCTGCATCCCTATTCATTATAATGGTTTATTCCTGAGCACGTGATTGATATGTTCTTGTACGCATGTGTGCATTCCTTTCTCCGATCTGTCCTTCTGTTCCTGGCTTCCATTGAAGGAAGACCTACTTTTATATCAGACATGTAGTTAATGAGGATTTATTATTTTTGTATCAAAATAAATATTTTTACTTAGACTTTTAAACTGCGGTTTCTTTTCTAATGTCCGGGAAAAGATCAAACTTCTCCTTTGTGAGATTAATTATCACCTCTGTCAATCTTGCCTTTCTTTATAGTTACATGGCAATTGCTTAAGACTCCGTTGCCTCCCTTTGACTATCTTTTGAGTTTTGTACAATGAAGCGGTTTGAGAGAATTATACCGGGAGTTACGACCTCAAAGAGCCGAGGGCTAGTTCTGCTGGGGCAGCAGATGAGACTGTACTCTGAGCCATCCCCAACTTGGCCAGGTAAAAAAATAAAATCCCTGGAGACGATCAGGAATGAGGCGGCCACTCTTGGGAAGAGTTGAAGGAAGAGGGCCTGGAGGGGTGCATGCCATCCCGAGAATCTGGGTGTGGGTTGATCTCCGGGGAACCTGGCCAGGTGAGCAGGGAGCCCGATGGAGGCCCCGCCAGAAACAGGCCTTTGTCCCGCACGGCTCCTGCAAGGGGGGGACGAGATGTATTTTGGGCTCTGCTGCAAAGGCACCCCAGGAGCCAAGGTGGCACAGTGGTTAAAAGCAGCACTGCAGGCTACTTCAGTGACTGCTAGTTCAGCAGTTCAAATCTCACTGGCTCAAGGTTGACTCAGCCTTCCATCCTTCCGAGGTGGGCAAAATGAGGACAAAGATTGTTGGGGGCCATAGGCTGACTCTGTAAAACCGCTTAGAGAGGGCTGTAAAGCACTATGAAGCGGTATATAAGTCTAAGTGCTATTGCTATTGCTATTCCCCTTCCTCCCTCCCTCCCTTCTTTCCAACTTTCTTTCTTTCTTTCTTTCTTTCCTTCCTTCCTTCCTTCCTTCCTTCCTTCCTTCCTTCCTTCCCTCCCTCCCTCCCTCCCTCCCTTTGCACATTGGTTACAATGAAGCATTGCAGGCTAATTTTGCCCACTGCCAACAGTTCCATCCTGACCAGCTCAAGGTTGACTCAGCCTTCCATCCTTCTGAGGTGGGTAAAATGAGGACAAAGATTGTTGGGGGGCCATAGGCTGACTCTGTAAAACGGCTTAGAGAGGGCTGTAAAGCACTATGAAGCGGTATATAAGTCTAAGGGCTATTGCTATTGTCCTTCCTTCCTCCCTCCCTTTCCCCTCCCTCCCTCCCTTGTTTCCATATTTCTTTCTTTTCATCTTTTTTCTTTCTCTCTCTCTCTCTCTCTCTTCTTCCTTCCTTCCCTCCCTCCCTCCTTCCTTCTTGTGCACATTGGTTACAATGAAGCATTGCAGGCTAATTCTGCTCACTGCCAACAGTTTGATCCTGACTGGCGCAAGGTTGACTCAGCCTTCCATCCTTCCGAGGTCAGTAAAATGAGGACCCAGATTGTTGGGGGCAATATGCTGAACTCTGTAAACCGCTTAGAGAGGGCTGTAAAGCACTATGAAGCGGTATATGAGTCTAAGCGCTATTGCTATTGCCCTTCCTTCCTTCCTTCCTTCCTTCCTTCCTTCCTTCCTTCCTTCCTTCCTTCCTTCCTTCCTGTTGGCTCAGCCTTCCATCCTTCCGAGGTCAGTAAAATGAGGACCCAGATTGTTGGGGGCAAGAGGCTGAACTCTGTAAACCGCTTAGAGAGGGCTGGAAAGCACTATGAAGCGGTATACAAGTCTAAGTGCTATCCTTAACCTCAGCCAACTGCTGCTCCCCGAAGCTCTCCCGACCTTTTGGGGCGCTCCTCCTCCCAGACTAGCCCGGCCACGGACCGAGGCCAGGAGGGTCCACGGCTGGGATGCTGCTCCCAGCGAATGGAGTTTGCCGGGGGGGGGGGGTAGCCAACGCCGCGGCTGAAGCAGGGGCTGCACCGCCGGGACATCGCCGTGGAAAAAGCAGGTACAGCTCTTGCCTCACAATCAGGAGGTTGAGAGTTCGATCCTAGGTGGAGGCAGATATAGGGTCTCCTGCTTGGGCAGGGGGTTGGACTAGATGACCTGCAAGGTCCCTTCCAACTCTGACTTAATCTGTTAAAATCTGTTAAAGCACACTCGCGTGGACGGAGGCGGCCGGTGCCCGCGGAAGGGCTGCCACACGGTCACCCGAGACCGCGGACGGCTCCCACCGAAGGTCGGGCGGCGGGGCGTCCCCCCCCCCCCCCCCCCACGGGGAAGCAGCCCAGCGCCGGGCCGGGCTAACAGGGCTCTGGCGCCCGCGGACCCGCCCCTTCCCCGGCGAGCCGCGCCATTGGCGCGTCCCGACGCCGATCCTGCGGCGGGCGACCAATCCGGGCCGCGGAGCCTCTGCGGCGCGCCCGCCTCCCTCCGCCCGAGGCTCCGGAGCGTGGCCGGCTCTGCCGTGCGGCTGCGGGGAAGCGGCCAGCCGAGGGAGCGAGCGAGCGGCCGGCCGGGAGGAGGAAGACGCCCGTCCGTCCTTGCTGGGCGCGTGCAGCCGCCGCCGGCTCCTGCTTCTCCCGCCTGCGGGCCATCGCGGGCAGCCGCCGATGGGAGCGCCGGCTTCGCCCAAGCGCCGCGGCACAGCCTGCCCGCCCCGCCGCCGCTGCCGCCAGGAGGTGAGTGCCGGGCAGCTGCCCGTCCGTCCGGAGCAGCTCCTTCCCCGGCCGCGCCCTCCGCTGCCCGCCATGTGCCGCCGCCGCTGCTGCTGCGGGCGCCTCTCCGGAAGCGGCGGCTGCCTCCTGCGGGAAGGTGCGGCGGGGAGCCCGGCAGAGCCGCCGTTGAGCGCGCGCCCGCCCAGCCCGCCCGGTGGCGGCTCCCTGCGCCGCTGCGGCAGCGCCCGTCGCTGATGCCGCCCGGGGCCCCCGCCGCAGCCGAGTCCCGCCAGTCCCGTAGCGCCGCCCGCCAGATCCGCCGCTTTGCGGCCAGGGGAGGCGCCGGGATGGGCTCCGCGGGGCGGCTGGTCTGGAGCCGGACGGCGCCGGGAAGGAGGCAACCTGGAAGGGGCGGGAAATGCCTTGGCCGGGGCCACGGGAGGCTTTAGGGGGTGGGAGGAAATGCCGACTCCGCGGGGCAGAACCGACCGGGGGGGGGGCTGCCAGTCTCGGCCCCCGCCGCCTTTGCAAGCGCCCCGAAGGAAGGGCAGCTCCGGAGGATAGCAGAGATGATGCTGGGGAAAGGCCGGTCCGGCCGGGCATTTTAAGGGGCGTGCATAAGCGCACAATCGTGCCTACCGTTCCTGTCCTAATGTACACATATAATCATACCTTTTACTCTTATTCATGCTTGTAATATTACATATATATTCAATCATGTTTTACTGTTTGGACTTTGCTTATTATCATTTATGCTTGACAAATAAACAAATAATACAAATACAAATCGGCCAGCCTGGGCAGCTTCTCAGAAGAGGGAGAGGCTCCCCCGGGGCCCGCGGTCAATGCCAGCCCGATTTTTGAGAAGGGCCATCGCTTCTTCTGCTTTCGAGCATCCGCCGTCATTTCTGGCTTTCTGCTTGGAAGGGCCTTTGGAATAGGGTGGGTGGGCAGAGCCAAGGGCAGGCCACCCACCTGCTTCAGGATCTGTGGCGTTCCAGAGGTTGCTCCTGTGTGCCAACATCCAAATGGAGCAGGGTCTGGCGGCATCTCCAGTTGGCCGTCATCTGCTTTTCAAGGAAACCATGTTGGCTTGGATTTCTTGAGAAATCCAGTGCAAGGATGGGTGCAAGGCCAGGTCTCTCCTAGGTTTGACAGTAACACCCAACGGGGCATGGGATGAGTTGGGAAGGCCCTGGAGGAGGAGGAAGCGTTAAGTAGCATCTCTTGGTGACAGCGTCTGATTTTGAAACCTCCTCCAGTTGACCCTCATGGTTATTCACACACAGTCTCTTGTTACAGGCAGCTTAAGACTCATTTGAAAGGCCTGGTAGGCAACGGCTGCCCTAGGACCACGCTACCGTTACGTTAGTTGCCATGTTAATAACATCTTGTGTCGATGAATGGATTTCATTGTACAGAGGCACAAATATAAAGTAAGCGGGTATAACGTATGATTCCCTGCACGCTTACTTGGGAGAAAACCTCACGAGCCTCCTCGCTGGAAATGAATTCTGATAAATATGCAGTGGCTCAGACAGCAATATTTAGATGAAGTTATAGCTGAATATTCTATGTACATGGTTTTGAATAAATCAGGTGCATCTAAGATGGAAAACATGCTTAAATCCTGCATACATGCTTAAATCCTTCAGGTTACGTGTGAAACCGTTGAAACGTAAAAGAGTAGAAATGATCTGTTCAAGGTTGCAATGGCTTCTTCAGACTATTCAGGATACTTTATCCCATGTGATATCCAAAAGCAAATTACAATCCCGGTTTTATTTAAAAATTTGAATGCTTTGACATAACATATAAGGGCAATTAAAAGATACATTTCCTGAAAGATACCAAGATGGGGTAGAAAAAAAATCACCAAATCTTTAATGGCTGAAAAGTGTAAAAAAACAAAAGGGAAAGCAAATATCAACAAATTATAATCTGATTTCCCAGTGCAATGAGAATAAACCTGCCATATGAGGTTAGTACTCAGTTTCCAGTGAGTTGCAGTTTCCATTTAGAGCAGTGGTGTCAAACTCAAGACCCGCGGGCTGGATCCGGCCCATGGGGTGCTTAGATCTGGTCTGTGGGGTCGCCCTGGAAACAGTGAAGGACCAGCCCATGGTTCTTCTGCCAGCCAAAATGTGCTCCCAATCTCTGTTTTTGGCTAGGACTGCCTCGGGCGGGTTCCTAATTTTTTTACTACCACTCTGTGGGTGTGGCTTATTTTGTGGGTGTGGCTTGCCAGCCATGTGACTGGGTGGGCGTGGGCCTTGGGAGCTTGGCAGCGGCCGGAGAAGCAGGGGGTCATTGCCCACCCGCAACGCAGCCCCCCGCAGCGGGAGCAGCAAGACCGCGGCAGCGGTTCTTCTAGAAGGCTCCGTCCGGCCTGAATGCTTCTCCCCATTCAATGATTCTAGGCTCCTGCTGCCCGTTCCCCCTCCCCTCAGCAGCTCGAGAAGCCTCGAACGTGAGAAAATGCCTGGGATCATCACTGCGCGTTCGTGGCTTCTCGGACTGCTGAAGGGAGGGGAACTGAGATAGGTCCTGCCGCCTGTTCTTTCAGCGTCTCACGCACTCCCTCAGCCATCCTCCCCTGCTTGGACTCACTGTGGGGTAGGAAGGCAGCGCATGCGCAGTGCCGGAAGCTCAGCTTCTGGGCATGCGCAGAAGAAAATGTAAAAAAAAATAAAAATTTTTTTTAAAAAAATGGCAGCGCCCAGGCACCGGCAACCGACTGCACCGGTACTGTGACATCACCAGCGGGCCACTACCGGTGCTATAGAGTGGACCGCACCAATAGGAACCCACCACTGGACGGCCTCCTGCAACCCTCTGCCAGCAAAAACGGAGATTGGGAGCCTGTTTTGGCTGGCAGAGCACTCACCTGACACGAGTGACATCAAGCTGGCCACACCCACCCTGCTCCCCCCCCCCCCCGGCAAGGTTAAACACAAGCCTGATGCAGCCCTCAATGAAATCAAGTTTGACACCCTTGATTTAGAGGCTTCTAAAAGTAGACCAACAGTGCTTGATGTGCCTTATCAGCATCCCAACTCCCAAAATAATGAATCTCTGAAAAACCTTAAGATTTGGTCTACTAACTTAAAGAAATAGTACACAATCCGTAGTGGGAGGGCTGTCAGAGTCGAGAACAGAGTCTATCTGCCACTCTGCCAACAGCAGGCAGACCAGAAGCCAGGGGTGTTGTGCAAGTCTTCCTCTTCAGTCTCCAAGCAAAAAAGAGGGAAACGGCAAGTTTTAAACCTGTGCAAAGCAGTTCCAAGTGAAGGGCCTGCACGCATGGGGCACTAAGGATGGAGGGCCAGAGTAGGCAAGGTTATGCCTGCACACTATCGCTTGTAGATTAGCATCAACATGCTTCCAATTTGTGGAGGTGGCTCTTGCGTGAGGTCTTCTGTGTTTCAGGTTGGATTTGTAGATGGTTGATTGTTATGGAAAGTAGGGATGCCTCCTTAGGGTAGTGGTCCCAGAGGAGAGCCTGCATGCATGAGACATCAAGGGCTGGAGGGCCAGAGGAGGCAATTTCCCTACGCTGGATTCGTAACTGGCTGACCAACCGCACTCGGCGTGTAGTGCTCAATGGAACTGCATCTACATGGAGGGAAGTATGCAGTGGGGTACCCCAGGGCTCTCTTTTAGGCCCAGTACTCTTCAACCTCTTCATCAATGACTTGGACGAGGGGATAGATGGGGAACTCATCAAATTTGCAGATTTGCAACACTTACAGAAGATAGGTTTAAGATTCAGAAGGATCTTGACAGACTTTGTTAGATTGGGCGCTATCTAACAAAATGAAATTCAAGGGTGAAAAAAGTAAGGTTCTACATTTAGGCAAGAAAAACGAAATGCACAGGTACAGTATATGTGGTACCTCTTTCAATAGTAACTGTGAGAGGGATCTTGGGAGTCCTAGTGGACAACCATTTAAATATGAGCGAGCAGCGTGCAGCAGCTGCCAAATAAGCCAACACAGTTCTAGGCTGCATTAACAGAGGGATAGAATCAAGATCACGTGAAGTGTTAATACCACTTTACAAGGCCTTGGTAAGGCCACACTTGGAATACTGCATTCAGTTGTGGTCGCCACTATGTAAAAGAGATATTGAGACTCTAGAAAGAGTGCAGAGGAGAGCAACAAAGATGATTAGGGGACTGGAGGCTAAAACATATGAAGAATTGGGTATGTCTAATTTAATGAAAAGAAGGACTAGGGGCTGATATGATAGCAGTGTTCCAATATCTCAGGGATTGCCACAAAGAAGAGGAAGTCAAACTATTCTCCAAAGCACCTGAGGGCAGGACAAGAAGCAATGGATGGAAATTAATCAAGGAGAGAAGCAACCTAGAACTAAGGAGAAAGTTCCTGATAGAACAGTTAATCAGTGGAACGACTTGGCTCCAGAAGTTGTGTATGCTCCAACACTTGTAGTTTTTAAGAAGAGAGTAGATAACCATTTGTCTGAAATGGTATAGGGCAGTGATTGCGAACCTTTTTTTCCTCGGGTGCCAAAATAGTGTGTGTGCGCACTATCGCACGCGCGTGCGTGCCCACACCCATAATTCAAAGCCCCTCACTTGCCCCACCCCACTGAGCAGGCTTGCGCGACCCCCCCCCACTCCCCCATTTTCTGACTTCCAGTGGGCCCGGTAGGCCCGTTTTTTGCCCTCCCCAGGCTCCAAAAGCTTTCTTGGACTTTGGGGAGGGCGAAAACGCTCCCCTGCCACGCTGGAGGCCCTATGGAGGCCGAAATCACCCTCCCAGAGCCTCCGCGTGAGCCAAAAATCAGCCGGCGGGCACGCACATGCGCACTGGAGTTGAGCTAGGGCAACGGCTCGCGTGCCGGCAGATATGGCTCCGCGTGCCACCTGTGGCACCCGTGCCATAGGTTCACCATCACTGGTATAGGGTTTCCTGCCTAAGCAGGGGATTGGACTAGAAGACCTCCAAGGTCCCTTCCAACTCTGTTATTCTGTTCTGTTCTGTTCTGTTCTGTTCTGTTCTGTTCTATTCTATTCTATTCTATTCTATTCTACTCTACTCTACTCTACTCTACTCTACTCTACTCTACTCTACTCCCATTTTTGGCCTCTGTCTGCAGTCTGCCTCCGTCTGTCGTTAGCATCAACGTAATTCCAACTAACGGGTTGGTTTTGTAGATGGTTGATTGTTATAGAAGGTATGGATTCCTCCTTAGGGCAGTCCCTACTCATCCTAATACATGATGGGAAACTGAGCTGCAGAGGTTTCAGCCTGTTAGGCAAAGTGGCATCATAGGTCAGGAGGTGAATGACTTTGGGGCATCAGACTGAACGACAGTGTGGACTTCCCTTTGGAGTCTGCCCATCCTTTGCCCATTCTTAGCTCTGCGAGAGAATGTAAAAAATGCCAGCCGGGCTATCAAGCGGCTTTATTTTCAGCAGAAAACTCAACTGCTCTTTGTTCCTCTTTCATTCTTGTAATCTAGCCCGGTAAAAGCCGTGCGACAGAGCCTTAATTTAAATATGCGTTTGCGTCACTGACGGTCTCTCTCCAAAGGATTCTACTTGCACAAATTGTTTTCATTCTGCAGGTCTGAGAAAGGGAAATTCAGCTGATGTGGTTCTTTGGGTCTTTAGAAGAGGCCGTCTTGATAGGACTGAAAAGCTGCAGCAGTGATTTGAATAAGTTTATCATGGAATAAGAATTAGCGTTGGAACAACTTTAGGTACTTCCGACTAATTGCATAAAAAGGCATAGCAAGAAGAAATAATGAGCTGGTCTTGAGCTTTCATAGTATATATAAATATATATATATAAATATATATATATATATATATATATATATATATATGTGTGTGTGTGTGTGTGTGTGTGTGTGTGTGTGTGTGTGTGTAGGTAGGTAGGTAGGTAGATAGATAGATAGATAGATAGATAGATAGATAGATAGATAGATAGATAGATAGATAGATAGATAGATAGATAGATAGATTGATAGATGATAGATAGATTAGATAGATGGATGATAGGTAGGTAGGTAGGTAGGTAGGTAGGTAGGTAGGTAGATGGATGGATGGATGGATGGATGGATGGATGGATGATAGGTAGGTAGGTAGGTAGGTAGATTGATAGATAGATAGATAGATAGATAGATAGATAGATAGATAGATAGATAGATAGATAGATAGATAGATAGCCTGTCTGCTTCTCTAGATAGTACCCACTATCCAAGATCCATTCAGTACACAGACTTGGGCCATTGGCCGGGGTGGGGCAGCTGCCTTCCTCAGGGATCCAGCCCTGCCTTCAGCCTGATCTGCAAGAGAGTGGGATGTGGGGATGGAGGTCACAGCAAAGGGCAATTTTTAAAACTGGTGGGCGCCAAGTGACGATCTGTGAGCTGTGGCATAACCCAGAGGGCTTTGGCTGCTAATTGTGCTGGTCAAGAAGAGGCATCCTCTCCTTTTCCTGCTTTCCAGAGCTCAGGGCTTTGGGCAAAACCTCTACCCAGGAACCGCAGCACCTGTTTCAGCAGCAGTGCTCTATGACAGATAGCATTTTACGTGCATGCAGGTGGCCCCCTGCAGAAGGCAAGTGTGGCTCGGCTGTCTCTGCCTAAGAATGGCCTGAGTTACGATACCAATAATAGCACTTAGCAATAGCACTTAGACTTATATACCGCTTCATTGTGCTTTCTAGTCCTCTCTAAGCGGTTTACAGAGTTCAGCATATTGCCCCCAACAATCTGGGTCCTCATTTTACCCACCTCGGAAGGATGGAAGGCTGAGTCAACCTTGAGCCTGGTGAGATTTGAACTGCTGAACTAGCAATCAGCTGAAGATTGTAGTGCTGCTGTTAACCACTGCACCACCTCGGCACATATTCTAAATATTCTATAGAGAATATTTATAACTAAGGCTGAAATGGGGGGGTCCTTGGTGCCCTCTGAGTTTAGTTTGTTTTCTTGCAGACCTTTCATGACCCAACTAGGTAAGTTAAGAGCCAAGGTGGCGCAGCGGTTAGAGTGGGGTACTGCAAGCCACTTTAGCTGACTGTGATCCGCAGGTCAGCGGTTCAAATCTCACCGGCTCAAGGTTGACTCAGCCTTCCATCCTTCCGAGGTAGGTAAAATGAGGACCCAGATTGTTGGGGGCAATATAAATATACATTGCTTACTGGTGTAAACCGCTTAGAGAGTGCTTGCACTGTGAGGCGGTATATAAATCTCACCAATGAATAATAAATAAATAAAACATCATCAGTACACACCCCACTCCCTTCTAGCCCTGATGATGTTATCTAGTTGGGTCATGAAACGTCTGCAAGAAAACAAGCAAGCTCAGAGACCACCAAGGATCCCACAGAGATGATGAAAGGTGCCCTCCTTGCTAGGCCTGGAGTGACAAGGTCAGTTTTGTGCCACTCTTGCGTGATGCCACTTGCCCGTCAGAAGGAGCCCAACTCAGCTCTGAAGAGGAAAGCGGCTTATTTGCTTCACCCAGAAACACTTCTAACCAAACACTGCTCCAGAGTTCAGTCTCCTTTTCTACCCTCGGCCCACTTGGCGTCCAGACATTAATTTTGGACCTTCAGAGATTCTCTGAATCCAGGTGAAGTGACCTCATCTGGTTTTGGAAAGTTTAAAGTGGGTGTAGGACAACCCAAAGTTATTCTGGCCTCTGGGGCAGACATTCTTAAGGGCTGGGTGTTTTAAAAGGCAGCTGGTGACCCAGATCTGCCACCTCAGGTGCCTCCTGCTGTTTGTCTCATCTCCCAGCAGAGAGGTAGTAGCAGCTCTTCGGGCTCCATTTATAGCCGAATGAGAGAGCTGGGTGCAAAGCTCTCGTTCCCCCCCCCCTTCCATAAGGCAACCCTGAATCACAAGAAGGCAGTCTGTAATTAAATGGTGCAGTTCTAATCCAGATTCTCCGGGACTTGAAATGATATTTATTGTTCAAAATGGGTTTTCTTTCTGTGAAAGATAGTCTAACATCTATAACTTACTAACAGAAGTTCTTTCACCTGCCTTTTTTATTCTAAATGCTACAGAACCAGCCGTGGAAAATTTCCCCTGGTATATTAATGGGTAATTTTGTCTACCTGTTCCCTGAAAACAGGGTTTAAGTTAATTATTTAATTATTATTATATTTATATACTGCCAGTTTGAATGGGCTCACGGTGGTTTACTGTACAAATAAAACTGGGAAATTATTGTGCAAAGCCTCTTGCAGCCCAGTTTTGCACATTAACTTGGCAGCGAGTCATTCTAAATTAGGTAGGGATTCTGGCTGAATAAGACTATTTATTTATTTATTTATTTATTTATTTGAATGGATTTCTATGCCGCCCAACTCCCAGAGGACTCTGGGCGGCTTACAACATACTAGAAACCATTACAAGTATAAAATATAGTAATTAAAAAAAATACAAAAGTTAAAAAGAGAATCATGTATTCATAAACAAGGGGGGAGACCCATATCTAATCTAATTGGTCTCACTTTCACCCCGCCTGCCGGAAGAGCCAAGTTTTTATTGCTTTCCGGAAGGCCAGTAGGGTGGGGATGGTCCTGATCTCCGGGGGAAGCTGGTTCCACAGGGAGGGAGCTCCCACAGAGAAGGCCCTCCCCCTCGGCCCCGCCAACCGGCATTGCTTGGTCGATGGGACCTGGAGGAGACCAACTCTGTGGGCCCTGACCGGTCGTAGGGAGGTATGCGGTAGGATGCGGTCCCGGAGGTAACCTGGCCCTGAGCCATGTAGGGCTTTAAAGGTAACGACCAACACCTTAAATTGGATCCAGAGACTAATGGGCAGCCAATGTCTAGGATCATCACCGCGCGTTCGTGGCTTCTCGGACTGCTGAAGGGAGGGGAATGGAAATAGCTCCTGCTGTCCGTTCCCCCTCCCCTCAGCAGCTCGAGAAGCCTCAAACGTGCAAAAATGCCTAGGATCATCACCGCACGTTCGTGGCTTCTCGGACTGCTGAAGGGAGGGGAATGGAAATAGCTCCTGCTGTCCGTTCCCCCTCCCCTCAGCAGCTCGAGAAGCCTCGAACGTGTGAAAATGCCTAGGATCATCACCGCGCGTTCGTGGCTTCTTGGACTGCTGAAGGGAGGGGAACGGAGATAGCTCCTGCCGTCCGTTCTTTCAGCGTCTCACACGCTCCCTCAGCCCTCCTCCTCTGCTTGGACTCACTGTGGGGTAGGAAGGCAGCGTATGCGCAGTGCCGGAAGCTTGGCTTCTGGGCATGCGCAGAAGAATTTTTTTTTTTAAGTTTACAATTTTTTTAAAAAAAAAATGGGGCGCCCAGGCACCGGCAACCGACCGCACCAGTACTGTGACGTCACCAGTGGGCCACTACCGGTGCTATAGAGTGGACCGCACTGGTAGGAACCCACCACTGAGGTACTTGTCTGTTTGCAGAGGCATCACTTCTATCTGTTGCTTTCTTCTCAATTCGGGCTTTCTGTGTGTTTGTTCTTAAGGCTTGGACTTGTGTAGCCAGAATTAGTCCCTCTTTCCTTTTCTTCAACTTTCCTGCTCTTAGCTATTGTCAGGTCCTGTTATCTGCTTTGTTTGCTATTTTTAATGCACTGACCGTATAATAGTTTGCCTTGCCATTTCTCATTTTTATTCTTTATTTAGTCTTTCATATGTAGGCAGTTCGGTTTCTCCACTACTTAGTAAACTTTCCTGGTATACTAGCTTCAGTACATCTTCTTTGTCCTTCAGATATTCTTCCACTGGCCTTTTTTCTTCTTCAGCCATCTGACGTACTTGCAACATTCCACACCAGGGGTCCTCAAACTTGGCAACTTTAAGACTTGTGGACTTCAACTCCCAGAATTCTCCAGCCAGCTGGCTGGAGAATTCTGGGAATTGAAGTCCACGAGTCTTAAAGTTGCCAAGTTTGAAGACCTCTGTTCCACACCCACCTATTTTCCTTGGTAAGTAGAGTCTGTCAACATTGCTGCATTGATAAAGGGCATGATTCATTGCCATTCTTTTTCTGGTCTTCCTATCCAAGCCTTTTAGTTCTGCTTGAGTCCAGTCCACTGTTCCAGCTGTGTATCTAATGACTGGAATTGCTCAGCTGTTAATTGCCTTGATGGCATTTCCTCCTCTGAGTTTGGACTTAAGATCTTCCTTTTCACTTTTAACTAAGGTGACCAGATTTTAACATTGGTAAAGCGGGACACCATTGACCGGGGGAGGGGAGGAGATGATCCACGCCTCCCCTTTCCGCGCCAGGACAAAAGACTTCGGGGAGGACTTTCATTACTTCCCGGATTTCGCTCCAAAACCTCAAGATCTTCTCCCTTCCTTCACTTAGCAGCCCCACCGCCCCGCTCCACACTTAAAGACCCATGCTGAATCGGTGGGGTGGGGCTCTGAAAAGGGACCCCGGGCGATCCTTCGGAAAAGGGGAGCAAGACGGGAGGGGTCCGTCTCTCTTATCCCGCAGCCCATCCACGTGAATAAAGGTGGAGACACAAACCCAGGATTGCTTTGCTGCAGCTTTGTGCACCCCCCCAAACACTCCCCCTTCATCACAGCCCTTACCGCTGCCATGACCGGGGCTCGCCTCTGCTGCGTCTGGCCCGGAGGACAAGCTGGCTGGCGGTGCGGGAAAAATCCTTCCTGGCCCTTGCCAGCCGGGCCTGGTCTTCTCTCCGGGGCGGCGTCCGGCGGGTGCCTCACGCCTCCGCTCCTTCCCCCCGTGTGGCAGACCCGGGAAAGGACACGGCCAGACCCGCCAAAGCCGCTACTCCCTCTACGCCTCTGGAAGCGCATTCCTGGCTGTTGCCGTCAAGCGGAGCGGAGCGTGCGAGGCGCTGAACTGGGCCCTCGGGCACGTCGGAGCACGGTGGGGTTTTTTCCCTGCCCGGCCTGGAGCTGGCGAGATCTTAGCGTGAGGGCGCGGCTGTTTCCCTCAAGATCCGCTCGAGGGAAGCGAGGCGCTTTGCGCAAATTCAAATTCAAAAATCAGGACTTTTTTGAAACGCTGCGGGACGTGGGACAATTTGTTTAAAATCGGGTCTGTCCCGCCAAAAGCGGGACGTCTGGTCACCTTACTTTTAACCTTCTTCTTGACTTCAGTGAAATCAACTTGAAGGATATCCAGATATTTGCAATGATTGTCTTCATCCAGACTCTTGATGTTATTTCCATAGGGCATCTTGATTCTTTCAGTTTTTCACTCCTTTTCTCTTTATTATTAACTACTTACACACTTTAACGATACATATAAAAATATTCGCTATGAGGGGTCCTTGGTGCTCTTTGAGCTTGGTTGTTTTCTTGCAGTAGTTACCCAAACTACATCAGTGCTAGCGTTCATCCTTAGAGTGAATATTCTCTACTTAGAGTCACTTGTGATTGAAGTGATATAAAAGATGGGTTCATCATAAATGAATAAATAAATAGAGCAATTACTGATCCTATGAAGTGCCTGCCACTGGAGCACAAGTTCTGAGCAAATTCTGCTTACTTCAGTCTCTTGAAAGTAAAAGGATGGAGTAACTAATGTTGCGGCTGAGAGATCAGCTTCTCCAGATCAAAGGCCCTGCTGGGACCCTTCCTGAGGCCTCTCTGGAGAACCCAGCAGGCGAGGGCAAGGCCAGGCATTGCCCCTTGAGGGGGGATCCTGGAAGCCTTGCTGGACTCTTACAGAGCTGAGTGTCTCAAGCGCTTCGCTAAGCCTATTCTGCACCGCGCAGGGAATGTACGTTGCACAAATGGGGAAACAGTGCTGTTTGGGAATAGGACAGATAGAGAGGAACTTGACCTTACTTGACCTGGCTGTAGTCATTCCTAACAACTACTCAAAAATTGCACCTGATCTGAAATATAGTGGCCTGATGTGCTGCTTCTTGATGGGGATGGGGCTGTGGAATTATTCTTTGAGGAGGAATGCCTTACTTGGCTGCCCCTGCCTGAAAATTTTCAGGGTGTGTGTGTGTGTCATTAAAAACTGAAGCTTTAGGTGATGGTTGCCTGCTGCACCAACACTTTGCTTTCTATTTTTTAATTTTTTTTTCTTGTGTTGCTATAATGTTGGTGGTTATTTTTAGGATTTAGTCATTATTTTTTTGTTTTAATCACGTTTTATATTTTATAAGCCTTGCAAGCTTTGCAGGATATAAATTCAATAAATAAATAAGCAAACAACATTAAAAGAGAGGTATCTCCCATGGATTATTTTGTTTTTCTTTGAACCTAATAATTTTTAAAAGTTATATTTATTTGTAACCTTAGGTTTAGCAAACATCTTTTAAATGAATATAGCAATAGCACTTAGACTTATATACTGCCCCATAGTGCTTTACAGCACTTTCTGAATGGTTTACAATGTCAGCATTTTGCCCCCAACAATCTGGGTCCTCATTTTGCCGTCCTTGGAAGGATGGAAGGTTGAGTCAACTTTGAGCTGGTTAGGATCGAACTCCTGGCAGTGGGCAGAGTCAGCCTCGAATGCTGCATTCTAACCACTGTGCAACCAGGGCTCTTTGCAGAATCTTTCTCTGTTGGTTTTCAATATTGGGAAGTGGTCCGAAAGGTAGAACACAGAATAATAGGGTTGGAAGGGACCTTGAAGGTCTTCTAGTCCAACCCCCTGCTTAAACAGGAGACCCTATATCCGTGATGGCGAACCTTTTTTGGCTCGGGTGACAAAAGTTTGGGCGCGCACGCAATAGCGCGCATGCTCGTGCCCATACCCATACCCATAATACAATGCCCTCCTCCCTGCGCATGCACAGAACCCCCGTGATGCCCCCCCCCCGTGCGTGTACATAGGCCTCACTGAAGCCTCCGGACTTCCAGTAGGCCCGTTGAGCTGTTTTTCACTCTCCCCAGGATTCAGAAAAGCCTCCCGAAGCCTGGGGAGAGTGAAAAATGGCCAAATGGGCCAACCGGAAGTTCAGAAACGAACTTCCGGTTGGGCCGTTTTTCGCTGTCCCCAGGCTTCAGGAGGCTTTTCTGAAGCCTGGGGAGAACAAAAACGGCCGAAAAGAAGGCTGAAAATCAGCATGTGCGCTGGAGCTGACATAGGGCAACGCCTCGTGTGCCCTCAGATATGGTTCCGTGTGCCACCTGTGGCACGCGTGCCATAGGTTCGCCATCACTGCCCTATATTATTACAGACAAATGGCTGTCCAGTCTCTTAAAAGCCTCCAGTGATGGAAGACCTATAACTTCTAGAGGCAAACTGTTCCACTGATTACTTGTACGGCTGTCAGGATTTTTCTTCTTATTTCTAGGCTGGATCTCTCCTTGAATAAGTTTCATCTGGTCCTTCTTGTCCTACCCTCAAGAGGGATTCAACCAAGAAATAAGGAGAAATTTTCTGACAGTGAGGACAATCAACTGATGGAACAGAAGT